>JAODAL010006106.1:0-136904 GCA_025379985.1 Phyllomedusa bahiana
TTTTAAACTGTGAAAGAAAAAAAGCCACGGACAATTGCTGTTTTTTAATTTTTTTAAATACTGCACCCTTTAAAGGGGGTTTTATCATTACAAAGCATGTCTGATTAGGGGACAGAAAAAAATAATTTTTTGTAATTGGGTTGCATTACCTCTTATTTGGGTTTTAGCAGATATCAGCTTCTCTGAAAAACTGTATTCTGTTTCTGCTGTTGCTCTGTTGCTGGTCGGAACCCCCCCCTGGTCGATTTCCCTGACACGCCCCCGCACTGTGATTGCCGGGCTGACATTTCATTCACCTGTGGGAACCCCCTAGACACAAAATCCCCGGCCACGCCCCCTGATGTGATTGGGCTGCCTCACACCTGTGTTTACTCCCCTCTGGTTTTAAAAATTTGATATGAAACCAAGGTCTGCTGGCTCAGACACTCCCACTCTAGGGTGATACGGGGCTTTCTGGCTGTTTAAAAGGGCTTTTCCCAAAGAGGTTGTTTTCACCCCCTCACAGGCCCCCAACCTTAAGCTGCTATTTTGAAAAAGAGGGCATTCTTTCCTCAGGCTAACGAAACCCCGCCCCTATGACTCATCATTTTAGTGATAACATGGGATTCATCACTGTGTCCATAGCTTTTGGATAGTGCATGCTTAGCGATCCACTCTGCAAGAAAAAGGGGTTAGGAGTTCAAGTCCCATCATATTTTTTTTTTTTTTTTAAAAAATTTGAAAAACATATGTAAAGATATAAAATATATTGTAGACAAAAATTTTATTCATTACACACACAAACCCCCCTATATAGTGTCCCATTGTCACAGATCACACCAAGACTAAACATAGTGATAAAATGCTTTAAATTCTGGGGGATGAGACATGAAAAGGGGGACTATGTATGTGTTTTTAAATAATCATTAAAGATGACATATATTTTAGGGTTCTCTCAAAATGTGTAAAATTTAGGGGGGAAAAAATATACTCGTGAGGGGGCTAGAAAATCCAAAAAAACCCCCTTCTTTTAAAAACAATACCCTTCCCAAATCACTGCTCTAAAACCCCTACACCAACCACCCAAGTAGTTAAATGCAGGCCCCTTTTCTAAAAAATGATTGCTTCAAAACCCCATTGTTTTCCTCACATGTCACTTTATAGGAACAGAGACTTTACTTAAGCTGACATTTTTTCCTTGTTTTGATAAAAAGGGCTTGCCTTTGCATACAGTTTGGATGAACACCAAGAAGTTAAAGCGTTGGCTTTACGCTTTTTTTGTAACAAGACATAGACAGGGTTGTGGGTTTTTGGGGGCCTCAAGGCTGCACATAAGAACATTCAGGAAGGGTACAGAGCTGTTTTATCCGACAACCCTCTTTCATACAAAATATGATGTCACAGTTCTTCAGTGAGGGAGACACGCCTCCGGGAGAGAGCACGCCCCCATTTCAAAAATCAATCTGAGAAAATCAGCTGAACACCCCTACACTAACGATAACACCCCTTTTAAGGGTTTTTAAAGCTTTAATTTACCTTCATAGCAATAAAAATCAATATCACGTGACGTATATTTGTTTTGATTACATTTTACAAATCAGTATGTTTGTCATTTTTAAATAATAATTCATCTATTTTTGTTTTTTAAAATTTCGCATTTTTTTATTTCTTGTCATAAAAACCCTTTTTCTCTTTTTTTTTTACCAACCCTAAGCTACATACACCATAAAATAGTTACGAGGTGCATACATTTTTCAATTTTCCGTATGTAGTTTTAGGACTACCCCCAAAAGAAAAGTATAGGAGTTGCTGAAACAAGGGCTTGGCATAATGGCTACACTACAGAAACCGCTTTTGAGCAGAGGAAAAAACAAACAATTCTGTTTTGCAGGGGTCACTTCACATTAATGTACAAATAACTATATGCAACCTTTTAAATGTCGGTGGCACCTTTTACATGTGCAAACGAAAAATTTTTTGTTTTGTTTTTTTTTTAACAGTTTCTTTTTTAATAACAAACTATTTAGTAAGTAAATTTTTTTGCCAAAAATTGGAACTGGGAAATTAACAAAAAGATAACGTCTGAATATACTGCATTACTTTTTATTTTAAAGTATTTAAAATTATTATTTTCATTGACAGTAAAACTTATTATTTCGACTCTTTCAAAAAATGTAAGGGGTTGTTCCCAGGCCCATTGGGGGGCGTACTGTCTAGTTACGAATTTTTTATTTTTATTAATCCAATCGAGTTTTTTTTATATCTTTTTTTTTAAATTATAATGTACTAACATGTGTAATTTTGAAAAAAATGCTGGGGCACTTGTATATAAAAGGGGAATTTCTCAAAAATTTCATTTGCCAGTTCCCAAATTTTCAGGGAAAAAAATTTTTTTTCGACCCAAATTTTTTTGCGGCGAATCGCGTTAAAAAAAAGCTTACCTGGAGTGGAAGGCCCCTAGGGGGTTTAGAAAAATTTTGGGAATTTTTTTCCTATATCAGAAGGGAAACAAAATAAAAAGTAACTTTTTAATAAAAATATCATTAAAACTTAAAGACGGGGGGACAACAAAATTAGTGCACTACAAAAATAATCCCTACAAAGTCTAGCTAAACCCAGCCCACCACAAAACGGATGATCGTCCCAACAAGGACGCTCCCGTCCGAACCTAACCCTTACACAATCTGACCCACACACCCCAAGTCCCAACATGTTTCCACCCTCCCAGATGTCAAAAATATTTCCTCGGGGGCTTATTGTTAAGGGAGAAGAATTAATACAGGGGGTTTTATAAAATTTAATAAAAAAGGGGTTCCAAATTACAGCCTAATAAACAAGGCAAAAAAAAGGGGGGAATTGGAGAAGCACAAAAAAAAACCCAGCACCACACCCCCCAAAACAACACCTAATTGTGCACATAAACATAAAATATGCAGCACAGTAAGAATGAAAACACCTGAAGAGTGTGTATCAATAGCCCCAAAGAAGAAATTTGGGACTCAAAAAAAAACTTAATCACAGGGAACTTTATAGACCACACAAGGGGAAGTATCCACCGATAGTGATTGTCTCAATGAAAGGGCATTCACGATGATATACATGTCAAAAACCATCTTACCAAATCAGGCAATCGCCCAGAATGGACAATTTATTCAAAAAGGGGATAAGTGTCACCTCAGGGCCTTCAGAGACGTCCGGTAACGGCTCGATGCCCACTCCATTGGGGGCTCCGGGGGCCCCTCACACGTGCCACGGAGCCGGGCCGTTACCAACATGTCCCGGTGAGCCATATGGTCCCCGCGTCCCCAAATTTTTGAAGTTCAGGCAGCTGTTCCTAAAGTGGGGCGCGCGGGGGTACTGGCTCACAGGGACAGGTTAGGTAAACGTGGCCCGGGGGTCCCTGGCGCCTTTTTATCGGCCGGACGGCCCACATGTGGTGGGATCGATTGCCGTTACCGGACGCTTGTAAGGACCTGCAGGGGACATTTTATCCACCTTTGAGATAAACTTGTCCATTTTAGGCGATATTTTCCATGAATTTTTGGGAAGATGGTGTGCACTGTTTCCATCTGAAAGCCTCTTTTTTAGACAATCACATCGTGGGGGGAAACCCCTTTTGTGGTTGTAAGTTTTCCCTGTGATTAAGTTTTATTCTTGAGTCCAAATTATCTTCTTTGGGTTTGTACCACACTTTCATTTTATCTTCTTTGTAGCTGCATATTTTTTGTTTTTGTGCACAATTTTAGGGTTGTTGGGGGGTGGGGTTGGGGTTTTATTTGTCATTCTCCACATTCCCCCTTTCTTCTTTGATACCCCTTTTTATATTAGCGACTGTAATTTTTGGAATACCCTTGTTTTATTATTATATGCCCCCTGTATAAATTTCCTTTTTTTCCTTAACAATTAGTCCCCTGAGGAAATCTTTTTGACACTAGGGGGGTGGAAAACATTTGATACCTGGGGTGGTAGGGGTCAGATTAGTGTAAGGGTTAGGGGTTCCGGACGGGGGCGTCCTTGTTTGGGACGATCATCCCGTTTTGTGGTGGGCTAGTTTATGCTAGACTTTGTAGGGATTATTTTTGTAGTGCACTAATTGTCTGTTGTGGGCCCCTGTCGTTAAGATTTTAATGATATATTTATTTAAAAGTTACTTTTAGTTTGTTCTTCCTATCTGATATAGGAAACGTGCTATTAGGGAACGGTATTAACCCCTTTATTGTGGGATTATTTCTTTGTTGTTGAGAACATTGTGCAATGCTCAAATATGCATAGGTTTGTGGTTTGGTCTTCATACAATGCTATGTTTTAGTATGACGCGCAGATGACAGCCACTGCTATTGGAATCGCTTCACCCCTTCACTTCTTGGCAGTTACAGGGGGAAAAACTGACCAAATAAATGAAGTGGAACGAAAAACCAAAAAGGGAATGTCAGCGGCAGCTGGAAAAAACCGAGATGAGGGCCAAGATCCTACTATAATAATAATCTTTATTTACATAGCGCCAATATTGTCCGCAGCACTTTACAAGATAGAGGGTATAAGCACAGACAAACCAGACATTACATTGTAAAAAAAGCTACTTACAAATCAACACGAGGGTGAGGGGTTCTGATCGCAAGAGCTTACAATCTGTTAGGGTGTATGGGTGAAACAAAGGCTTGGTTTACAATGGTCCAGCCATGTTACATAAATATGGGGTAATATACATTAAAAAAGTGGATGAACCTGCTATCCCAACCAAATATCTATATACAGATAAGTGCGTGTGGTTGCCAAAGTGCAGGAAGTGGGTAATGTGTGACAGAAGTTGGGGGGTTAACAATTAGGGATCTTGGTAGGCTTGTCTAAGAAGATGAGTTTTCAGAGAGCACTTAAAACTGTGAGGATTGTGAGTGTGCCTGATCAAATGGGGTAACAAAGAGCACAAAAGTAGGTTCCTGGAGCAGGCAGAGGTCGCAGCACACTAAGGGGACATCACAGCAGGGGTCATCTAGCGGCTGTGTGTTGACCACACACTAGGTCATCCACTTTCTCCCAGATGACATCTGACAACCCCAGCAAAGAGTCGGTGCATCCGTAAGACACACCTTTAGTTGGCATTGCCCGGGAGCAGGTCAGGGGTCCTCACCTGTCCTCAACCTGCCTCTGTTCTGTTTGGTTCAAGAGAACTACTATGTGCTGTGGGCTCTGCTCCACTATACAGTGAGGATGAACTATTTGAGGACATTGGGCAGCAAAGAGGTGGGGAAGACATTCGCTGCATCTTGCAGAAGCAGGCAAGTAGTGATGAGGAGAGTGGCATGGGGTCAAGCTCTGTACAGCGACAAAGTTGAAGAGGACAGCGGTGACAGGCCAACACTAATCAATGTAGCCGATCGCACTTGGGAGCTGGGTGAAGCAAGCAAGGCTGGGACAAGGTATTTTGGTGCCCTAGTTAAAAAAGGCATAAAGTGCCCCCAAAACGGAAAACTCAGCTCACTCCATGCATGTTTGTGCCCTCTTTTCTGCATGGGATGAAGTGGCGCCCTAGGTGGTCGCCTACCTTCAACTACCCATCGTCCCGACCCTGGAAACAAGGGCTTCATCATCATCATCGGGAGAAGGGAGCGGCAGCTTGCGCCTCAGGCAGTGGCGTAGTCGGCTAGTTGGTAGTGTGGCCTGGAGTCAGCAGGGTTGCAGCAGTGCGAGGTCGGGAGTTAAATAGCCACGATTTAGACCACCTACTATGCAGGTTCCAGAATGTAGCAGCGCAGGGGCTCACCGAGGCAGCAGCGATAACAGTCAGTCAGTGCGGAGCATTAGTGGTAAAATCACCTACTCAGCGGTGTGGCAGTTTTATGACAAGACACCAAAGAAGGCGAACATGGCTTTAGGTAGAATCTGTGGGCAGAAAGTAAAGCATGACCAGGGACCTAACGTTGGCACTAGAGATGGGCGAATTGATTCTAACGAAGTGGAATTCGTTTAGAATTTCAGGAAAACTTTGGTTCTGAACGAAGTCGAAGTTTGGGTTACTTCACGAGAACGAAGTGTGCTTTTGATTGATAAAATGGCTGCGAGCACATGGCTTTACATGGGGCAAAGAACTCTGGGGAGGGAAAAAGGCATTAGCCTAAAATGACAAAAAGCAGAGATGAAGCCAATCAGAGACCGGCGGAATTCTGTGACGTCACCGCACTATATAAGTCCCCCGGGCGCGACGCTGGGAGCTCATATACCGCTCTCACTGTACTGCTTAGGGAAGGTGCTTCAACGGCTTGCTTATGATTTTCTCTTACTAAAGAACTCATTTTTATACAAACGATTTTTGGGGGGGTCACAGCTTGTCTCAGAGACTGCTTTTCTTAACGTTCTAGTTCTGATTTTGGTGGGGTATTGGAACTGAAGTCCCGTGTGCGTCCCCAAAGCAGCTACATATACATTTTAATGCTATCTGCTCACAGCACATTGGATATCAAGGGTTTTTCTAAGCCTGTTCCTGTTGTATTCATTTAAAGAAACAGGTTTTTACAATCCAAATAACCACTTCATTTTTGGGTTTTGCCTTCTTTTCGCAATTTAACCCGGGGGTTAAATTTAAAGCTTTGTTATTTTGTTGTGGTCACAAAAAAAACCTTCTTTTTCACCGCCAAAAAAGACTTTTTTTCCTGTAATAATTCAAACCCAAAGGGTTTTAATTTAACAATTTTTCCTTGTTGTTACCGTAAAATACACGCAATTGAAACACGCACAAAGTGGTATTTTTTGGTTGCTAAATTTTTTGCGCAATTTACACCCCCAGGGTTAATTAAGATTTTTTCCTTTGTGGTCACTAATAAAAGTTCTTTTTCACCCCCAAAAGAAGAAATTTTTGCCTGTAGTAATTATATCCAAAGGGTTTAATTTAAGCCTGTTTGTGCTTTTACATTCATAAAATACCATGTTTTTAAACCACATAAAAGTAAATTTTTCCTGGCCTTTTGTGGAGCGAAATTTATATCCAAGGGTTACCAAGCTTGTTACGGGGTTTATTTGGAGTCAATACGGTGTGTGTTTTTTTCAATACAGATATTTCATCAAACGTGTCTGTACATTTTAGAACAAACGTATGTCAAAAGAAGGTGGCAGGGTCTTCACCTGCGAGTGGCATGGGACAAAACCTGGAGCGGCCCAGGGGGAAGACAGCAAGGGGGCGTCGCACGGGGGCACCGGGGAGGCCAGAAACTGCCGGGGTCACTGCACGTTTGTTGTTCAGCAACCCAATGGGTTTTTATTGGTTGACTTGGTCATCCACTTCCTCCCAATGACATTACAAAACCCCCGCAAGACTTTGGGGCTCAGAAACCCAAAACCCCATTGGCATGGCCCGGGGGGGCACGGCCCCCACCTTCCTCAAAAAGGGCCCTTCCAACCCCTTCCCCGCCAGAATTAAAAATGTGGGTTTTGGGCTCAGCACCAAAACGAGGATGAAAAATTTTTGGGAGGGGATCAAAAATTGCAGAGAAGAAATGGGGCCATATCCCCTGCTTCTTTCAGAGGCCAGTTCTTTACTAAACATGGAGAGCCGAATATGGGATAGAGAATTTGGGCAAAGTGAAAGCGTGGCCGGAGAAAAGTTGGCACCACGGCCCTGCGCAACACATGCAGCGTCACCCCTACGGTGGCCTGGAGAAACGTGGCTCAGATTGGTGGTCCACCGCCAGCCGCAGCACACATGGCCCGTGGGACCAGCCATTGCAGCCCCGTCAAGGCTCCACCACCTCTGCAAAGGGACTGTTTCTCTTGCCATATCTACCGGTCCAATGCTCCTTTCCTCGCTACTCATGGGGGCCAGCATCGTTTAGCGAGGCATTGCAAAAGGACAACAGTATGGGGCCAAACCCTCCTAAGGTGCAGCAGCTGACCGCGCTCCGTCCAAGTTGTTGGTTTTTGCAGTCCCCCCCTTTCCAAATGGTGGGCTCTGCACCATTCAGAGAACTAATGGCTTGTGCTGAGCCCGAGCTGGAGAGTTCCAAGCCGTTAATTTATTTTTCCAAAAAAAGGCCTAGTACCAGCACTTCCACTAAATATGTGAACAGAAGTGGGCCAGTCCTTGAGCTTATCGGTTTGTTCAAGGTGCACGGCAGCCGGATCGTCTGGAGCTGTAATCGGTCAGGCGTTACATGTCCTTTACTCAGCCCACTGGGTGTATGTGCTTCCAGCCCAGGCACACAACAACTTGGACAGGAGAGCAGCCTTTCTCTCCACGTGTCAAACTGCGGATCCCTACGCCACATGTGCGCCCCTCCTTCATCCTCCACCCACCACCACAATATAAGCCTCACACAAGTACTGCCTCCTTCATACCACATGGTGTAGGGCACAGCGGGTGTAACGCAGTTCTACACCTGGCTTGCCTCGGTGAACAAAGTCACACAGGGGAGGAAAACTGCTCCGCGTAATGCAGCAAAAAATCGATGTGTGGCTTCTCCGCGCCAACTGCAAAATCGGGTAACCATGGTGACGGACAAATGGGAGATCATGGTGTCCGCGCTGCTCCCGAAGAAGGGAGTCGTCATGCGCGTGCATGACGCACATGTTCGATCTGGGTGTGAAAAGGTTCCTGAAGTCTGTCCCCACCGATTCTTAAGAAGATTCTGAATATGGCCAGGAGAAACTGTTGCATGCCACTTCATCCATTTCCTACAAAGACCTGGAAAACACCCTACTCCAGTTGCAGCGGCAGTCAGAACGGCCTCCCCCAACCACACTCTGATATGCGATGTTTCCACCTGTTTGAAGATTCAGCCTGCACATGTTGGATAGACTGTATGAACAGAAGAAAGTGCCATTAATGAATTTTTTGATGATCCAGGCGGACAGGAGTATCCCCTGTGTAAAAATGTGTTGTCAGCCATAGACAGCTCATGCGGTGACACTTGCTGATTGTTTGTGGCCATTCGAGGAGGCCACGCCTATTGTCAGTCGCCCAGGTCTACGGATGAATAACGTAATTCCACTGCTCATGTCCTGGAAACAGATGCAGAAATATCTGTCTGGCAGCGGGTCTAGAAAGACGTGGCGACTACATATCGTGGCCACATGAGTCACGGGTGGGGACCGAAATGCGAGGAGAGGACATTGGAGCACGAAGCATTTTCTGGTTGAAAGAGTGGATTTTTCTACACAGGTGACATGAGAGGAGGAAGAGGAGCAGCTGGAGGAGGTAGATGGAGATGAGGAAGATGTTCGTGAGGCAGATGACCCCGCAAGCATCCGTGGCATTATACAGTGGAGATGGAGGCAGGAAGCCCCTCGGAGTCACTTGTCTGATGGCCCGCTGCATGCTGATTTGCCTGGCTAAGTGACAGCCGAATAGTCGCCATTCCGGCAGAGGGATGACTTCTGGCTCTCCACCCTAATCGGACCCTCGCTACCTAGTTTTTTTCCACCCCAAATGGGTAGCCTTTTTCCCAGCTGCTGAGAGGGAGGGCAAACTCATATATATCGGGGAAATCCTCAGTAGTCAGTTGGCCGCTGCCCTATGTGCGGCATCGTCCCTCCTCTGACAGGTCTGGGACGGGGGGTTCTTCAGCGCTAAAGTACTACTGCCGCAGGCTAATGGTAGATGGTGGGGGGTTAGGAGCAGTACCAGCTCCATCAGCAAGCAAACCTTAGTCTGGTGTCACTGATGAGCAGCTTCCTTTCACCGCCTACGTGAGGAGGGCAGTCGCAGCAGAAGAAGCAGGACCTGGAGCAGACACCCTGAACTCCAACAGGTCGTTGGCCTACTTGGACAGCCACTCTGCTACCCCAGTAAGCTAGATGCCGCTGGACTACTTTTTGCCCTTCTTAGGCAGCCAAACATGGATGTGTGACCGCAACTTTCCCGAGTTTGCTCAGTGGAGAAGCTGTCCTGGCCGGCAGTAGAACCGTCGGGAGTACCTGTGGCATCAGAAGCGGGTGTTCAGTGCGGCGGGGGCATTCGTTACCCCGAAGGAGAACCCGCTTGTCCACGGGTAATGTTGGAACGACTGACCTTTGTCAAGATGAATCGGCTGTGGATCAGCCAAGGATTTCCACACAACATTGCCTTAGGCTTCAGGACTGCATCAGCCTTAGGACGCTCTCACCCAAAACTGTGAGAAAATTGTCTGGGTTCAAAACTACTGCCTCAGCCACTATTCTGATGCCGACAACAGTCTGATGCCACTCATCTGCTGACACAGTTTATCCATCTGCCACAAACCTTCTTTGCCCACCCACCCTCCTCAACTCTGTCATTGTGCCAACTCTATGACCCTCATGCTGACGGCTGCTGTTGCTGGTGCCATGAAATCCACACTGTGTCATTGCGCCAACTTTTCTGACCTCATTGTGCTGCTGCTGCTGTTGTTGCTGCTGCGGTCACCTCACCACTGTGTCATTTGTGCCACTCTCTGACTTAATGCTGTTGTTCCTGCCGCCGTTCACTCCACTCTCTGTCATTTGTGCCTCTGTGGCTACTCCAGTTTTTGCCACCTCCAGAATGTCATTGTTTGCCACTGTATGTACCTCCTCATGCTTGCTGCTTCCGTGACTTCCTCACTGTGTCATTGTGCACCATCTGTGGCCTACTTCAGTTTTTGCCACCCCAGACATGTCATTGTGCCACTGTCTGACTCATGCCTGCTGCTGACGTTGACTCCACACTGTTTCATTGTGCCACTACTGGTGCGCTACTCCTGTTTTTGCCACCCCCTGAATTTGTCTATTGTGCCACTTATGACCTCAAGCTGCTGCTGCTGTTGCTGGTAGCCGTGACATCCAAACTGTATCATTGTTACACTTTCTGGACCTCTTGCTGCTGCTGCTGTTGTATGCTGCTGCGGTCACCTCACACTGTGTCATTGTGCCACTCTCTGGACCTCATGGCGGTTGCTCCTGCCCGTCTCACCTCCACTCTCTGTCATTGTGCACCTCTGTGGCTACTCCAGTTTTTGGCCACCTCCAGAAATGTCATTGTGCCACTGTCTAACCTCATGCTGCTGCTTCTGTGACTTCCACACTGTAGTCATTGTGCCACTATGTGGCCTACTTCAGTTTTTGCCACCTCAGAATGTCATTGTGCACTGTCTGACCTATGCTGCTGCTGCCGTGACACTCCACACTGTGTTTTTGTGCAACTCTGTGGCCTGACTCCTGTTTTTGCCACCTCCAGAAATTTGTCACTGTGCCAACTCTCTGACCTTCTTGTGCTGCCTGCTGCTGTTTCTGGTGCCGTGACATCCACACCATGTCTTTGTGCCACTCTCTGACCTCTTGCTGTTTGCTCCTGCCGCCATCAATCACTTCTGTCATTGTGCACTCTGTGGCCTACTCCAGTTTTTGCCACCTCAAGAAATGTCATTGTGCCACTGTTCTGACCCTCATGCTGCTGCTGTGGCTGCTTTGCCGTAACTCCCACAGCTCATGTCCTTTGCCACTCTGTGGCACCTACTAATGTTTTGCCACCTCCAGAATGTCATGTGTGCACTGCCTGACCTTATGCATGCTGCTGTGGCTGCTGCCAGTGCCCTCCACATGTGTCATTGTGCCATCTATGGACCCTACTCTGTTTTTGCACCTCCTGAATGTCCATTGTGCCACTGTCTGACTATGCTGTGCGCCTTGACCTCACACTGTGTCATTGTGCCAATCTGTGCCCTACTCTGTTTTTGCAACCTCCAGACATGTATTGTGCCACTGTCTGACCTCATGCTGCTGTGGCAGCCGCCTCCGTCACCCCCACACTGTCATGATGTTGCCACCTGAGCTCTCAGCTTGTTTTTTTTCAGCTTTCGCTGCAATGACTTTATTAGGCTAACATTCCCGCTTCTGTTTATTGGTCAGTTTTGCCTCCTTAAATTGCCCACCAGGGAATTTTATAGTGGAAGCGATTCTAAGAGACAGCGGCTGTCATCTGCCGTGTCATACTAAACACAACATTGTATGAAGAACCTAAACCATGCTCCCTCTGCATATATTTAAGCATGGCTCAACGTTCTACAGCACCCTGAGGCTATGTGCAGCCATGGAAATAGCTGTTTTTTTAACGTGATTCGTCCCAAGTAATTCGTACTACTGAAGGAATTTTGTCGGTTAAATCTCGGCGATAGTCACCGATCGATTTTTGAGAAATGCGCCCATCTCTAGTTGGCACTGCAGCCCTGCATCAACATGCAGTGTCACCATACAGTGGCCTAGGAGAAACGTGTCTCAGATGTGGTGGTCCATCCTGCAAAACAGGGAGAAATCGATGAACAGGGCAAAACAGGGAGAAATCGATGAACAGGACGACAAAGGCCCATTAATGATTTCTTGATGAACCAAGCAGACAGGGATCCTCATGTGTAATTTTATGTCAGACAGTGGCAGGCTCATGCGGGACCTGACGTTTGCAAGACCAATTTGAGGGATGCACGGTACATCCAGCAGTGTGCATCTGCTGGAACACCGCAAGCGCTGGTATAAGCCACGACAGGGAGCAGAGCTCTAAGTAGGTTACCGGTTTTCACCAAGCCCGCACCGCAAAGCGTGATGGACTTGCTTGTTTGGCGGCGAGTCTACCAGGTCGCTTACGATGACATGACTTGACCATGACAGAGTCGTCAGGGTAGGCGAAGTCTGAACAGCGGAGAAGGTCAGGACAGGCAGCACCAGTGGTTGTGGTCAATAGACGTAGCAAAGAGGTCAGGGCAGGCGGCAAAGGTTCATGGTCAATAAACGTAGCAAGAGGGTCAGAACACCGAAGACACTAGAACAAACTTCCAAAGCTTTCTCTATAGGGAATGGGCACAATAGATCAGCGGTAACCTTTTAGAGGACCAGCGGCCAGCAATTAACCAATTACTGGCATGCTGGCCCTTTAAATCTCAAAGAGCTGCCACGCTCGCGCTGGCAGCGGCAGGGAGCCGCACGGGTGACATGGTTGCGTAGCAAGGTATTCCTTTCCAATGGGGAAGCGGAAGGAGCCCGGGCCTGATATGCGGACCACGGCACCATCGTCCCGGGACGGGCGCGCGGGGGGGGGGGGAACAGATGGGCACAGGTGTGCCCACAGCCCGACCCACGGATGCGGGACCACCTGTGACAGCCACGTTATATGTCACTCGCCAGTACTACGGAGATGAATAACAGTCATTTCCACTGCTTCCATGTCTTGGGTCGGAAACAGAATGCTGCAAAATCTTTCTGGTCATGGGACTGGAAGAACATGGCGGACTACATCTCATTTGCCACATGAGTACAGGTGGGGGATGGAACTGGAGGAGGAGGAAACATAGGAGTACAAAGCAGGTGTCATAATGAATTAGTAGTTTTTTTATTTTCAGGTGACAGGAGAGGAGCAGCGGAGGATTTAGGAAGACGAGGAAGATGACCCAGACACACGTCGGCAGTATTACAGTGGAGATGGGAGGCCAGGGAAGTACCTCAGAAGTCACTTTGCGCCTGATGGCTAGTGACGCTAAATGTCCATCATCCAGCAGAGGGATGAATTCTGGCTCTCACCCTCTTGGACCCTCCGTTACCAGTCAAATGAGAGGAACCCAAAAAAAATTTTCTTCACCTTCCAAGATGGAGGAAAATTTCAAGTACTATAGAGTATTGATATGTCTAGTCAGTTGGCCGCTGCCTATCTGCGCCATTGTAGATCTATCTAAACAGGTTGAACTGTTTCTTTTCACACCTCTAGTGATTTAGGTACCCACCAGCCAGAAGCACTGGAGCAAGACCATGAATCCTGGAGTCTTCTGGCATAACTGCAACACGCATACTATTATGTTGCCTGTCACCCTCCCAGATGACATCACATCTGCTGCCTAGATACTCCTTCACAAACCCACCCACCCATCTCTTACCAGGATGGTATTGATATCCACCTCCCCAACTCTTCACTGGGCTATTTATGCAGCTCTTCTGATGCTGCTGCCAACCTCCTCACCCACTTCAGGGTCTCCCTCTCGCTGCTACTTCATCTCCAGGCTATGTCACCATGTCACTATCTGGCTTGATGTTTCTGTACTGCCAGCTCTCTCATTTGTAAACCTAGCTGCCGCCACCTCAAAATTATGACATTGTGTCACTCTCCGGCCTGACGCTGTTGCTGCCGCCACCTCCACACTGTGTACTTGTGCTAGTCTGTGGCCTAATCATGCTAATGCCACCTTTACAATCTGTCATTTGCCACTCTGTGGACTACTCATGCTGCTGCCAACTGACCAATCTCTCAGTCGACCATCCTATGGTTTTCTCAATTGCTGTTCTCCACCACTCCATACACTCTATCGATGTTGACAATAGTTTGGTTTTGCCCTTCTTTTAATCTGTCTAGAAGGAGATGAAAGGAACAAATACACAACCATTCTGTCTTTGGGAAGAAGGACATTAAGGCTGAAGCTATGACATGGTATTTGTTTGTATCAGGTTTGCAGATTAGTAGGTAGCCAAAAGTAGAGTGGGTAAAAATAAACTATAACATGCAAATATTCCATTACTTATTTTTGGGATCAACTACTGTTTTTTTTTTTGGCTTTTGCAATGATGGATTATTGAGCAATGAATGGATCAAAGGTATGGCAAAAAGTGATTAGTGATGTCAGTGCAAAATTACTGATGACACCCTCTCCACTCTTGTGGGAGGTGGGGCTCTACATGTATCAGCATTTAACAGAATCACCACAATAATTGAAAAGGATTTACAGTCTGCACAGATAGCAATTAAACCAAGTGACTGGAGTGGCTGGATTTGAGGGATGTATGTAGGCCTGTAAGTACACAATCACTGGATTTGACCACAGAATTCTCACAATAAAAGTGACATAAATGATTCTACTTGGCTTCAGATATAAATACCCCCACAGCATTGAAGTTGATGGATTGCAGGTGTGTAATGTGGCCAGAACATTCTATTTTTACTATTTTGCCATAGGCAACTTTATAACTCTATCAGTTCTCCTATCTATTTAACACTAAAAACGTAATTTTATTATTTCGTAACTCTTACATCCTATACCCACTATTTAAAAACCTGATCTCTTTCCTCTTCATTTAAAAACCCTTTCTGCTTCTGAAAGAGGGTATAACTCCCATTCTATCATCGAGTCTGGTTGGAAAACCCACCTAATTAACAGGCGAGCCTTATATCATTAGCAAAGTACTAGCTTCTGTTACAGGGATCCAAGCCAAATTCTTGGGCAAGTCGTCCCTAATCTCATTAGTCACAGAACAATTAAGGACCCCTTGTGACTCACAGTCTGCAGCAGGTTGACACTTGTAGACAGAGGGTGATGAGATCCAATTTAAAACGTCATGACTGACCCCTCGCCGACAATATTTCGCCAGCTAACCTGGCTTATCAAGGCTTAGAGGTCGATCACATGTGGTCTAAGCTCAACTTCCTTTTATATCATGTTAGGTAACACACCCCATACAGGTGCTCACCCAATTAGCACCTTCAGATAGGAAGTCCAACACTTAAAGCCACTCCCTCTTCCCTGCGCCGTTGCCCATCATAACATGTACTGCTAAAGTTGCCACCATGCTCTCAATGAGCCATCAACCTTCAGTCAAATTCCGCCATCTCCATATACAGGCTTGCGCCCATCTTACCGTACTGCTCCGTGCCATGCACTGCACCAACTAACCTCCTCAGCCCTGACTGTGATGGCGCTTCCAATCTCACTGTCTCTCATATTTGCAACTGCGTTGCCTCACCTAGATTGAACTAAGAGACTAGGTATAACATCTACACAAGCCCACACTGCCATCTTTGTCGCAATTCACATAAGCCTTCTCTTCCAATATCTATTAATGCATATTCAATTGGGAATATAAAACCTCCACCTGTACAAATAGGACCACTGTCATTTTATCTTACAATAGAAGCTCTTCTCCTTTGTATCGTATATGCAAATTCATTCCAATAGAGCTGCACGGCACCATTAAATACATGTTCCATGCATTGTTATAGTATTGTCTACAAGACTATATTCATAACACTTTCTATTAACATGTAATATTCATACTCATTCTTAATATTAATGTAGGCTCTATGGTAGCTCTCCCTCATCCACAGTCTGACCTCACAAGTTCCCCATTGAAGATTCTTACTACGGCTCCAAAGCTAGCCACTTCAATCCACACATATCACAATGGGAGCATGTGAAGAACTCCAAGTATCCTCAAATTGCCACCGGCATCCAAATGCATCCGCTCGCACTAGACCAGCGCGCAAGCAGGAACATTCCAAATCTCTACATCATGAGTACATACATGAATAGTCCTGCAAAGCAATATACATACTGAATCCCTAATTTGTTAAATAGAAACGTGGCTCACGTGATGAATATCTGTATCATTACAGGACCCAGGGAACAATGAGGAAAAAACGTAGAGGCAAAAGCGGCGAGAGGAGAGGGGAGGGGGGGATGGGGACCGAGGAAGATGGGAAGGGAGAGGGGAGAAAAATAAAAAAATACACATATTGAAAAAAATCAACAAACTCTGATGACTTCCATAGTTCATAATATTCAATCTGTGACTTTATTCCAACTTGACCGTACTTAATACACTATATCTTGTTTCTTCAAAAAATTTCTTATATAGGGAATCAGCAAGATCAAATAAATGCCGAATGAAAAAGCCTTCATTTAGCCTTTAAGTTTTCAATGTATTGAGTCTGTGTATCCATCTTGCCTCCTTCTGCAACAAATACTACATCCAAATTGCCCCTTTCTTTCCCCTCGCTTTTTCCACAAATATACCCCCAAATCTTTAGCACCCTCTATTTCGCCATTATGTACTTCCCAAACTGTGTCTTGCTAGGGGCAGTGTCACTCTAGTTTTAATAGTATCTCGATGTTTCGAGATCCGACGACGAAACTCTGTATGGTTTTTTCCCAATAGATCTTGGGGAGGTACACATAGCCCCAATAAAACCACCCATCTTCGGTTTTACAATTATGGATGAATTGTATTATTCTCAAATCTTTCTTATCAATGACAGTGTCCTCGCCGCTCCACAAATTCTTTAGTTTTTCCATATGAATGGACAGTTATGAAAAGTTGCCACAGGATATGAGCATACCCACCGCGAGGACCTGCATCATGTTTTTTTGCATCTCCCCTCCAAAATGACTTTGTATAAATACTCCCTAAGTTTTCATTCCTATTCTATAAGTGACTCTTAGGGTATTCGAAAATCACCTCAGAGAAGTACTGGATACTGCCTCAGAATGTGCACAATGTCTTCTAAGTATAGTCTCATTTCATTAGCTTCTATCATCAAGGTACCTATACAACGAATTAAAATCGGTTTTTTTTCTTTCTTCTTTTCTATGATTAATAAATTGTCCTCTGTCACTGGTCAAAGCCCTATTAAACGCATCCTCAAAACATTTTTTAGGATTACCCCCTTGCACTGAAAACATGCATTTAATTTATACATTTTATTGAATTCCTCTAATGTAGAACAATTTCCTACGTGCCTAAGTAATTGGCCTATTGGGAATTCCACGTTTTTTGCGAAGGTGGTGCCAACTAGAGAATATGTAACAAAATATTGGTAGCCGTATTTTTCGGAAATATCTTTGTTGAATCTGCTTATTTTCAGTTCCAAAAATAATTTCAAGATCAAAAAATTAATTTTCTCCCGATGATTTCAAATGTGCTATTTCATCCCAATTTTCATTTATCATTAAGTCTAGATACAAAACCATGAATAATTTTTCCATACCATCCAAAAAAATCAGACATATCATCCAATAAAGCCGCCCAAAATAAAATCAGATCTGTGAAATATTTCAAGCGTGTTCAGAAAAAACAATAGCATCCTCCCACCCAACCTTAAAAATAGATTAGCAAAAACTTGGTGCACAGACAGTTTACCATGGCGGCGCCTTTTATTGGTGATAAAAAGGTGGCATCAACAAAAAAATAGTATATGTGTCAAAAACAAAATCCAATAGCTGTAAAAACAAAATTCATTGTGTTCCGTAAAAATGTGTACCTCTTGTGTTCTAAATAATTAACTTGATTGCTTTCAGGCCCAGGTCATGTCTGATGTTACTGTATAAGGGCTTCTACGTCTAACCTTGCAAGAGCTGTACTCTCACTCACCACTAGATTCGTTACATTCTCATCACAGTGTCCTTGTATCTTTAAGATATGAAGGATGGCCAGTGACAAAGCGGCATCAGTATACGATCAACATACGTGCTGGGATCCTTGTGTTAAATGTTTCTACCTGAGACTATTCGGTATTTCCATGGGTATTGGCCCAACAATCTTTATCACTTTTGGTAATGCATATAAAGGTAGCAATAGTAGGATTCAAATTTAGGCGCATAAATTTTTCTCCTCTCATTAATTAATTTTTTTCTCAATTACCAAATCAAAATCCTCCTTTTCAATTCCTTTAGATATCATTGGTTGGGTCTTTTGGAAGCCTCTCATATGTTTCTGAATCACCAAGTATTCTCTCAACCATCGCTCTATAGGTCATTTTATTTTAGATGACAACACATTACCACCCTTGTCACGGGTTTGATTACTATCTCCCTGTTAGATTGTAGTTATGCAATAGTACTTCTTCTCCCATTTTAAATTTAAAGAAGATGGTTGTATCGTCTGAGTGCTGTTTCTTTAGTCTTGCGTTAATACTTCCACATACGTATCCAATAAATTATTTTGTATCGGAGGTGTATTCATAGGATTTTGGTTTCAAATTTGTCAAAGCGTTATCTAGAAATTATGGGGGCTCCTTCACCTTCAAACCTGCAATTGTTCAAGATCACCCTTGTTTTCTCCTCTAGTTCCATAAAGGTTTGTTCATCATTACTTTTCTTTTATGATATTTATGCAAAGTCAACTTTCTTGCAGAAAGATTAATATCTTTTACCCATACATATCTAAAATAGTTAATTTGGGCATGGGAAGGTGAACGTAAAAGACTCGTATGACAACACATGTTTTTTGATTTTCCGTCAATCTATGAGAGGATAAGGGTTAAATCACTTGTAGTGCTCCATCCTTTGTTATTTTGCATGATTCCCTTCTCTCCGATCCCCTCAAGTGAATCCTTGGTGGTTCTAAAAACAGGTGGACTGTTTTTGATGTCTGTGATTTGGAGTTTGCGCTGTGTTCATAACCTCGTCCCTTTCCTGCACACTGTGGGTTATTTGTATTGCTCATTAAAAATCATTGCCTGTGCTCCCCACAGGGGCCACAACACCACAGGATTGCAGAAGAGGACATGTATTTGATCCCATTATCCCTCTCCCGATTGACGATCTCTGAGGATTCTGATCTTGAACGGCTGAAGTAGAAAGGATTTTATATGCGTTTTCTTATTTGTCCCAAACTCTGTTCTTTCTCTGACCCTTTCCTCCAGCCACTTTTCTTCCCTGCGTTAGCTATTAATAGAACCTGTGGAGGGATTTCTTCCACAGCAGAAGTCTCAGGAATCTGACACCGATTCTGAACTTCAGTTTAGGTTTGTAGGTAATCTATCTATTTTTTCAAATATAAACCTGATTGTTATCAAGTCTTTTCGATCCCTCTGTATATTTGGATGTTTCCTTTCCTTATATTTTCTTCTCTCAAAGATTCTATGTTTCGTTGTAATTTGTGTTCTTAATTCAGGGAAACTTCTGATGGGCCCGAAAGTTATTAATCTACACTATCGCCTGATTTAGTTGTTCACTTAAATTTATTCGAATTGCAAATTCTCTCTATTTCTGTACCAGATTACTTCATCAAATTTCAGAGGAGCATTCAGTTAGCAGTTTTTCCCAGACCATGAATAAAATGGGTTCTTCTAAATGTGTATTGGGCTCAGGCTATCCTAATCCCTATCAAAATTTGTTTTGTATATATGTCTAAAACTGCACTTCCCACCTGCCCAATTTTTTTGTTTGAAATTTTTTATTTAATTTCTAAAAGGCTATAGGATTTGTTTCTTCAAGGGAAATTTGGGTTGATTAAAATATACTTTGTTTCCCTTAAAAAAAAAAACCAAAATTAATTTTTTGATCAAAAAACCTGCCTTTCCCCAGATTCCCCACTTGAACAGGGGGAAGATATAGACAGTGGCTTTTTACAGTGGTTTTTACCCCAATGAAATGCATATTAATATTGAAAGAAGGGCTTAGGGGAATTGAAAAAGATGGCATGTGCGTGTAATGTGAACCTGTCTGCTTAGTTCATTCTGGGTGAGGCACCATTGCAATAATATAAAATGAGAGGGAAGCCCAAACAGTGGGGCTGAGGTTTTGTTGGCATGCTTTGGCAGGGGCATGGGAAAAGGGGGGGCTCAAGCCTGTTAGGGAGATGCGAATTTATAAAGGGGTTTTTGGGCTCATGAAGCATGGGGCAGCTTTAGCGGGGACAGTTATAGGTGCACGCGAAGGGTAGTGGGCTTTATGGGGGATCTCGAGGGGCTAATTGGGAGCACCTGTAGGGGGTGTTTACCAAACAGAAATAAAAGAAGTGAGCCACCCCACAGGATCGACCTCTAACCCTTTGAAAAAGCCAGGTAGCGCAAAAATTGGGCGGGGCGGGCATACTTTTTTAAATTGTGTTCCACCTCTGCTACAAGTGTCACCGCTCAGAGGGTGTCAAAGGGGGGCCTTATTTGTTCGTGTCTATGAGAGTAGGGACGACTGCCCAATATTTGGGGTTGGGACCCCTTTTTGAAGTATACTTTGTTTAAGATAAAAGGGTTCCCCTTTAAAGGTGGGGTTTCCACCAACTTAGATAAAAAGGGAGTTATCCCCTTTCAGAAGCAAAAAGGGTTAAATGATGAGGAAAGATCGGGTTTTTAAATAGGTGTTAAGTTAAGAAAATATAAAAAAGTTAATTTTTGTGTTTAATAATAGAAACTGATAGAGTTTAAGTTTTCCCATGGCAAAATAGTAAATATAGTGATCAAAATCCCTCTTTGTTCTCTTGCGAGATTCCCAAATTTTTTGGGGGAATTTTTGGGCAATGTGGGGAAATACACACACCTTATTACTCCCCCCAAATTCCCCCACAAAAAAAGGAAAAAAATTCCCCCTTTGGGATTAAAAAACCGTAGAGAATGAATGAATAATCCTACAGAAAAAACCAGATGGAAAAATTTGGGGGTGTAGGGGCAAAAAATACAACACCCTATATTTTTTTCCCCAAAAAACCCCAAAAAACAATAGGCAAATAAACCCTTGGGATGAAATACCCTACGAAAAATTATGGGAATTCAGCTAAATAGGGTAAAAAATTTTCCACCCGTATTTTACTCCAAAAACCCCACAAACAAAAGGCAAATTAACCCTTGGGGATAAAATACCCAAGAAAAAAACCCCAAAGGAATTCAGGCTAAAGGGTAAAAAAACACCACCCTCTTTTTTTTCTCCAAATTACCCCCCCAAACAAGAGGGTTTAAATTTAAACCCCGGGATAAAACCCACAGAAAACCCGATAATTTAGACTGATGGGGCAAAATACACCCCCCCGGCTTTAGGGAGAAACCCCAAAACAAAACAAAAAAATAAAAAGCGTTTTTGTTACAAGTGTGTATTGACACACATTTGAAGGGCTTTCACCCCCCTACTGAAAAATTGTTTTTTTTAAAAAAAGTGCATTAAATCAGCAACACCCCTGCTTATTGACAATCCAGGGAAATTAAATTTAAAAGTGTCCGTTTTATGGGCTGTATGCACAGAAACCCCGTGTTCTGATTTGGGGTTCATGTCTCACATTCATTGAGGGGTTTTTTCCCTTTCTCTCCCCAAAAATTCTCACCATTTTTCCCCCAGGCTTGGGGGCCATTTTAGAAAAAAAAGACAAAATTTTTTTCCACGCGAAGTACCCAAAAATTTGCTTCTGCAGAATCAAGTTTTCCCGAAATTTAAACAATTCCACTTTTTAAAAAAATTCGCCCATCTCTAATTGTATTAGAATGAAAAGAATAAATCCAGCTCACCCGAACACCTTTCAGGAAGCACGGACACGCTGGCAAGGCGATGATCCAATGGCAAGAAAGTGAAGTCCAGCTCTGCTTGTTGCAAGTAAAATCCAGATTTATTGGAGAGATGAAGACAGAAATAAGACATCCACAGACATACTTCTGTGGTATGTCTGTGGATGTCTTATTTCTGTCTTCATCTCTCAAATAAATCTGGATTTTACTTGCAACAAGCAGAGCTGGACTTCACTTTCTTGCCATCTCTAGTTGTAAACCTTAGTAGCAATCTTAGGGTAAATACAGCCAATGGTCCTTTAAAGATCCCCAGGGCTGATTGTACAAGCCACAGCCCTAATTTCATCACTGGTAAACCCATTGTGCTGATTAAAGGGATGTGTCAATTTTCAAAGGTTTAAATGACTGGTTTCAGATGGCTCTACAATCCCAGCTTTAAAACCTTGGGCTACGCAGACTGTCAGTAGACAGATTTGCATCTGCTCTAGTAGCACACATGACAACTGTGTATTACTTTTACCTTAAAAATATGGCACTGTAGAATGAGGTTTCTGACAATTGTGAAAAGTTGCATTGGTATCTTTAAAGGAATTTTCTAACCATGCAGTTTTAGCCAAAATATTTTTTTATTTAAAAGGGGATTAAACACAAAATGTATATGCATTTTTTTCTTGAAAAAAAAAACATAAAAAACAGTTACATTGTCATGCCTTTGGATGGATGTCTGTTTAGTCACCAGAGCTCCATCTAGTGTCCATTTGTGTTTATTGCTAGTTAAACACATTAATTTAGGTTTGTCCCATGCAGGCTGCCTTAACCATACCACCTGACCCTGCTGACATCATCATAGTCTTTGTCTCAGCAGCTATTTTCCCCTAGATACTTGCTGAGTGGAAGCATGTAGAAAACATCTCTCATCAATGCTTACAGTAGCATTGCTTTTATGTTCAAACTACGACTCTAGGGCTGTGGATTATATAGTGATACATATTGTTATGATGTATGTCCATAGCTGTTGTTTATAGTTTATGGTTACTGTATCCCATGTGTTCATGTTTGCATTTATTTCTACTGTATTTGTGTTTGCATGCTGTTATACCATAGTAAGTGTATGTCTTTCCATTTCTTTAGTTTTACACTTTTCATGGCAATAAAAGTTGAAATATGGACATGTATTGCTGGGAGCAAGACCACTACAAGAAACACATTAGCCATAAGTGGGTCAGGCTGTTCACAGCGTCACCATGTGAGCAAGATACAGCAAAGAATATGAGACAAGGTCTTACACCTCAGTTTGCTCTAAAAGTTAGAGGTCAGTGAGCAGCTCCACAGCCACCATCACCCATGCTAGAGCTGAGGTGGCCAAGGTACAGACAAAATTTTCTGAACAAGAAATGCAACTGAGAATAAAAAAAAAAAAACACATCTGGAAGCAGAGTCCAGGGCCCATCTGGAAATAGAAAAGGCACAGCTGGAATCAGAGTCCAGAAAGGAATAGCTGAAAGCAGAGTCTAGAAAGGCACAGCTAGAAAAAGTAGGGCACATCTGGAAGCAGCAATGGAGAAAATAGTAGTGGAAAGAGAAGTTGCAAACACTATTGCTGAAGCAGAGGCTTTAGAGAAAGCAGTCAAACCAACAAATATTCGCTGCGTATTTCAGACTATTTATTGTAACAGGCTAAGTCAGATACCAACCTACATTCAGGTTCAGAAGCAAAGTCAACTCCTGCTTATGAGTTCCTGCAAAATCCTGTCATATGGTATGTAACTTGAGGTAACCAAACACCCTACATCGAAAAAGACAGTTTCAAATACTGCCAACCATCAATACGACCTTCATCCATACCACTAAATGTCAACAGTGCCATCTTGCCCTTTAAGAAGAAACAAGTGGATGGTAGATATCATAGCAATAACATTTTCATAAATCACTACAGCCCACAAGATTTTCCATTCACCAACCTCTCTCCAGGTACATCTCAGGAATGTCTTATCTCAAGTTATTCGCAAAATGTGAACTAATAGCAAAAGGGCTTTCAAAATTTTATGACAGACTTGAAGAGTATGGTGATCTTCATTCTGGAATACCATAAAAGAACTAGATCTGTCTACAAGTGAAGAAATTAACCTTTAAGTCAAATGGCTAGGGAATGAGTAGAGCATGCAAAATGAATCAGAGACATTAACATTAATTTCCCAAGCAGAGGTTTGAATATGATATGGAAAAGAGTTAACGAGTGTTAACTCTCCTGAAGTGATAGAAAGTGCACTCTTTAAAAGATTCGAAGATTTTCCTAAGATCTCCAACAGAGGTTTTCAGAAGCTAAGAGAGTTACAGTAAGTGACATGCTAGTGGAACTTCAAGTTGCCAAGGCTAATGAAGATTTGCAAGGTCTATCATTTCTGGACACTGCACAGGGTGTCCCCCCATGGTACAGAAACTAACTTACAGTTCGCAATAGAAGCGGATTACTAAAGGCTCCTTGTACAAACAATGGTACAACATCCCATTACATCCATTTTCCTTCCTTCTAGACTTTGTTCACCAACAAGCAAAGACAAGAAATGATCCTAGTTTTGTCTTCTCAACATCTAACACTGCTCATCTAAAATCAAGTAAACCTGCCTTACATCGTAACTTGAAAAGAAAACCTGTTGCAGAACACAAAACCAGTGTACCCCCTACTGACTAATCAAGCAAAGCTAGCAGTAATACAGAGAGTGAGAAAATCTCAGTAAAGGACTTATACAGAGAATGCTCTTTTAATAAGTGTCACATACCCGCTCAACAGCATGTGACTGGGGGCCACTGTAATGGAGTCGATTTATTTCCACTTGCGCTCACCTCTCACTCAGGTAACGAATCAAGCATAAATAACACCCCAAGACAGTTGCAGCATCCCAAAGTTATCCGCTGCCACCACCTTCCTTCAATAGTCAAAAGGACAGGAAATCAGATGGAAGGACTCTGAATCCAAAAAGATACTTAAGAACACTTAAAAACGCTTACCGGGTTACCTCACTGCTCTCCAGCAGCTACAGGGTTAAAAAACCCTTCTTCAAGATAATGGATTCGTGCAGCGACAAGAACCAATGTATTAATGTTTAATTTTAATACGAAACGGGGTACAATGCGTACATAGAAAAAATACAATAACAATGACTATGACATACATATCAAACAGTTATAAATTAAAAGGGATAAACTTAGTAAGCCCTTACAATTACAAGTCTTGACTTTCAGATCCCAGAGTAAGGATGAAAATGGAACACAGCTCAATCCAGGATTGACCCCAAACTATGTACAAAGAGCTGACCCTTGAACAATGGGTCTTATACCCTACTCAACCATCTCAGGTTTTCCCCACCTCCTTCATAACTATGCTTCATTTCACTGGCTGGAAGATATAATGAGGTGGGTGGACACTTGATGTCTAATGAGGGTTGTTGCTTACTATCCCCACGAGATGGCAATCATGGACTGTGCTTCTGCATGGACAGATCAATGAACTCTGAACTTTGGTGGATAATCTTTTATGGTTATATGGGGTCATAGGCCACATCTGTTGGACTTTACTGATTGGGGATTGTATGTGTTAAGAGTCGTAAAATTGCCATCAATTTGCGGCTTATCAGATATGTACTGGGTTGCAACCACACAGATGTAATATAATTGTCCAAAATGACTTTCTGTGAAGTTTCAAAATCACAGGCTACACATTCCATTCCCAAAAAGGGGTGGAGGTCTTTGGGCTGTGGCAATACTGACAATACAAGCAATGCTGAATAATACTACCAAATACACCTAATACATACATACAATTCCTATGACAGTTATAAACAGACCTTATGATAATATCATCAGACATTGTCCTGACAATAAGAAACCTCACCCACTGCTGAAATGTAGAGGATTTAGAGAAAAACATCTAAGGGACCACAAAGCCATATTTGTGTTTTGCATCAACTTCCCATCATGCAAAGGACTATACAGCAAACCTCCAGTGCTCAGAATATGACATCAATTAACATGACGCAGCTTTACACCACGGACCAGCTCCATGGATTCCCACACCCTCAAACCAAAGAGCACAGCGGGGAAGAGAAAGACACAGTACCTCCTGAAGTGACACCTCAAGTCTGTGGAAAAGATCTTAGCAGTAACTCCTGTACCAACATTTGTCTTCTTACAGTTTACCTAGTTGGTCACAGAGAGAAGGCATTGAGACTATATGCTATTCTTGATGATAAAAGCAACAGATCCCTCACTAACTCAACTTTCTTTGGTATCTTCAAGATTGAAGGACACATATCCCAATATTCACTCAAGATTTGCTCAGATGTCAGCAAAAAGACAGGGAGATGAGCTGCTGGCTATCAAATTTAATCCATAAATGGAAAAAATATCCCTACCTCTGTCTACCTTGATTGAATGCAATTAAATCCCCAACAAAGCGATTCCTATATCTGAAGCAGCATTACTACATGGTCATCTATATTGAAGATGAAGCTTTCTTGAAAATAATGGAAAAATAATTTTTCAAGGATCACACCATTTCCCTTCAAAACACAGAGATGCTGTCTCCCCAACCACAGGGACCAGGCACTGCAACACTTTTTTTTTCACTCAAGCACAATTTTATAGAAGACCAGAGATGAAGGAACATTTCTTTTTATTTATGAACAAAATACTTGCAAACGGTCATGTAGAAGTAGCCCCACCCCTTAAAGAAAAGGAAGAACACTGTTACCTACCAATCTTTGGTGTCTATCACCCCAAGAAACCAGGACAAATCTGGGTAGTCTTTGATGTCTTCATCACATTCCACAATTAACCTATTGCTATTGTTGCTGATATACAACAAATATTTTGTTGTTTACTAGTTAAAGAATAGCAAAGGAACTTCTTGAGATTCTTCTGGTTTGAAGATAATACCCTACCAAGACACAGAATCACAGAATATCGCATGAAGTTGCTATCTATGGACTTAGACTATCTGCTGAAGAGGGTGAGAAAGAATATGGACAAGATGCCAAACAGTTTGTTGAGGCTTTTACATGGATGGTGGCCTAAAGTCTCTTCCTACACCAACGACTGCAATCAGTCCACTCAAAAGGACCCAAAGTACGCTGTCTATTGAAACCTCTGACTGTATAAGAACAAACAGCAAACTTATCATGGAGGCCTTCCCCACTCAAGATCATGTCATGGATTTAAAAGATTTAGACTTGGCAACAGACTGTAATAATATACAACATTATAGTGACCAGGGTTCTGAAGAAGGGTCATTGATCCAGGGATTTATTCTGAGTGCCAGATTGGAGTCCGGAAGGAATTTTTTTCCTAAAATTAGGACAATTGGCTTCTACCCCATGGGGGTTTTTGCTTTCCTCTGGTTCAGCCCTTTAGCACAATAGGCTGAACTGGATGGACGTCTGTCTTTTTTTCTCTTAACAAACTATTTAACTATGTAACTATGATACCTATGTAGTGCATCCTAGGGCTCAACTAGGACCTCAAGATTGACACTTTTACTTTTTTTCAGGTCAACCAAGAGCAAAGGCCTTACACATGATGTGGTGTCTTATCTCTGTGAACAGTCAATATGATCCACTTGGCTTCTCAACACTTGTGACCATCCAAAGTAAGATGCTCCACAGAGAATGAACTGCATATACATATATACATATGATTGGAACTCACTTCCTGCAGAGAAAGAAGTGTTATGGATGGCATGGAGAGACTCTTTAAACATGTTGTCTAACCTTTAGTTTAGTCTAGGAAGCAGTGTATATTCTGTGATGCCTCAGTAAAAGTAAATGCATCAGTAGCTTATCTCAAACAGTAGACCTTAAAGTCAAAGCCCAGGTTAGCTTTGTAATGGGTAAAGCAAAGCTGGCACCACAACCAAAGCCTACCATACCTAGACTAGAGCTTTGTGCTGATGCTCTTGCAGTAGAATTGGCAGAACTGATTACATCAGAAATTTGACAATACAGTGTTCCACACAGACAGCAAAGTAGTATTGGGCTATATGTACAAAAATACTAGAAGATTTTATGTCTGTGTAAACAACAGCCATTTTCTCCTGGATACATGCCGAGTGGAATTATGTAGAAATCCTCTCCTATCCAAGCCTACAGTTGCATTGTTTCTGTATTCAAACTACCATTTTAGGGCTGCAGATTATATATCAATGCATATTTTTATGATCTAAGTCCATAGCTGTTGTTTATAATTTATGGTTAGACCCATTTTTGTTGCAGACAGTACAGCACTGTACCCCACATGATAGCCTGTACCTCTCTCTGATTTGGTCCCCTGCACTTTTTGTTTTCATTTATTTTTATAAAAAAATTTTTTGTTTGCAGCTGTTTACCTATAAGTGCTGTCTCCCCATTTTTTAGTTTTATACTATTCTTGACAATAAAAGCTGAAGTACGGACATCACTCCTTGTTAATGCATTGCTGGAAAAAGAGTCTAGCTGCCTGTCAACTTATGCTTCCCACACATAGGGAGCACAGAACATACATGCTTCTATTTTTAACTTACAGTGGGAAGTACAACAAAAATTTATGGTTTGGCAGTGTCTAACTTTTCCCCACGGCGGATTTTCGGTCCCCGATTTACAGCGGTTTTCGGGTTTGAAAGCCTCTGCAACTGACCGTCAACCACTGATGAGTTTAAAAAAATTCATTCAGCATCCCCCCCGAACGGGTTTTTTGCAGGAATTTTTTACTTCGCCCGCATTCTGAAAAAATTAGAACATGTTTAATTTTTTCTGCCCCCTTTTTGGGCAAACAGAAAAATTTATTGGTTGAGGGACAGGAAATCGCAAAAACCCCAGACAAACCGCCTCAAAACCATGGAAAGTATGTCAAAATGCCAGCTGGATTTTTTTAACCAGAATCCCGATGGTAGTTGCATCCTGCCATGTGGATGCACCCTAAGAATGCTGCAAAGTCTTCAATCATGTGTATATGTGGAAAACATGTCTACTGACAGTGTGCTTAGATGCATCAGTGTTATTATATCCAAATAAAAGCATACATTAGGTAAAGCATTTTCATTCAAAGTACAGCTACTCTAACAGTAGACTGTATAATATCAGATAGGAAGTGGATTAATCTGATCATGTAATGCACTGGTATGGCCATGATTGCTTTCTTAGAGAAACAGGGCTGCTTTCAGAGGCATAAATTAAAGCATATCTACATTTTAGGTACATTTTCAGGATAAGCTGCCATGTATGTGTACATGTAGTACATATTATATGTATATGCCATTTTTTTTACCAGTGTTTCCCTCTGCAGACTCCATCTCTAATGTTTAGTAGTCTGCCACAAGAGGTTGTGATGGTGGTTTCATTAAAGGGATTTGACAACAAAGTAAAATTGATCTGGAAAGCTTGCAAATTAAAAAATAAACATTTTCACTATTAACCATTAGCTGCTACCCTAGTGATCCATAGAGTGCAGCTTGTCTCTAGAGGATACGACCAGTAACAAGAGTTCCTCAGTTCTGGACACACATGCTCAGACATCACCTCTCTTTTCAGGCAGCTATAGTCATTTTATTACCTGCTTAGTTAGCACACACTAACTGCTGAGGGAGTGTTCAACCTCATACTCTTGTCCTTTGTAAAGTAGTACAAATAAATAAAACAAAAAAAAAAAAAGAAACCTTAATACGTTTGTTCATTTGAAAATCAACATGTTTGGTTCCTACGGAGATTTGAACCTAAGGCCACTATGCTGATAGGCATACGTGCTAACCACTCAGCTACATTGTAGCTACCTGCAGCGCTTTACATAAACAGAGTGAGCACACTTTGGGGAAAGGCATGGTGAAGTCAAGCCTGCTGGGTCACATGATATGCAGTTCAAACGTGCCTGAGGAAGTCAGCCACGAGAGCTGGAGAAACGCGTAGCACTTAGGGCGACATGTATGATCGGGCTTTACGCCTGTTTTTTGGCGTATACTGCGCCTCCCGGCCCGAATCCCGCTGTCGGATGCAGGGATGTGGTGTTAGGCGCAGCGTTCGCCACTTTCAGCTGCGCCCCGCATGAAGGGGCGGGCAGTGGGCGCGGTGTGGGCGCGGGGTAGGCGTTCCGGGGCGGGACACGGCGCGCTCGAAAACTCCGAGGCATGTACGATGGCGAGTCGGCAAAGCGAGGCGCAGTGCAGCGCTCGGCAGCTCCGACAGGCAGACCTGTTTTTTTTTGGTGTAAATGCTCCAGCAGAGGCGAAGTGAAGCAGGATCGGAACATGCGAGGAAACATAGAAGATCGCTACACAAATCTCGGAGCTCCGCTCCGTGCAGCAGGAGTATGATTCATAAAAAATCGCCGGGACAGTTCAAAATACAGTAAAAATGCAGAAACGAGCTGATTGGTTTGAAGCGGCGGGGGCTCTTCCAGCTTAGCCAATCAGAGCGCGAGCTACTTTCTCATAGAGTTCTATGGGGAAAAGAAATTCTGAGCGAGCTCTGTGATTGGCTAAGTTAAAAGAGGCGCCATTATTTGGACCAATGGGAGAGCGAGCGACGCTCCTATGGGTTTTTTAATGCAATCTGAAATAAAACTGTACATGCCGAAATCAAATTATAACACTACAGAAGTTGTACCGATGTGTATATAAAACGAATGATAATATGGGGGTAACAAAAAAAATATTAAATCAATAAAATCATGTTTATTTATTTATTTTCGTTGCACCCATACTATTGATCCTTGGCTAACGAAAATAAAGAAACCAATCAGTTCGTTTCTACATTTTTACTGTATTTTGAACTGTCCCGCCTTTGAATATGATTGGTCAATTTTTCTCCATAGGATATAATGGGACATTGTCGCTCCTATTCTGATTGGTCAATTCTCCTCCATAGGTTATAATGGGACATTGTCGCTCCTATTCTGATTGGCTGGTTTATGCCGACCAATGAGAATAGCTTAACAATTTTAATTACTGTATTTCCCGGCAATTCTCTCTATTGCAATTCCCTATGTAGCGCCGGTCTCGGCGACAAACACGTTGTTCGGGTTTTTAACTGCTTTATTTGTAAAGAAGGGTTCGGCTCTTTATCTGATAATGTCTTACATTTAATAAAAATTTTTTTTTATTAATACTTCATGCCGCACGGCGCTGAGCGCCGAGATTTCAGAGCACCCATCTCTCCATAGACTATAATGGGAGAAGTAGCTCACGCTCTGATTGGCTGGGATAGCCAAGCCACCGCTAGCTCAGCCAATCAGCTCTTTTCTGTCTTTTTACTGTATTTTGAATTATCCCGCCGTGGATTCTGATTGGTCTAAACTTCCCCATAGGTTTTAATGGTTCACTGTCGCTCCTATTCTGATTGGCCATTTTCTGCCGACCAATCAGAATAGCTTTCTGAATTTGAATTACTGTATTTACCGGCAATTTCCAATATCCTAATTCTTGAATTAGGATATTGGAAAGTGATTTTGTTTTATGTATTTTTTAGGTTTCAGCTCTTTTCCTGAGAATGTTGAACGCCTTTATAAAGGCGATTTTTGATTCATACTCCGCACCGACATCTGGAATGATTTCTCGCTCTTTCAGCCTGTCTCGCATCGGAACTGTTTTTTCGGCGCAGTCCCGCACGGCGCCTAAGTCCCGCACTGCGCCCATGTCCCCGCACTGTGTCCCACACACTGGCGAGGTGCAGGGAACTTTTCCCCGCATGTACGAGTGCACCTCCTCGGACGGCGAATCTTAGGCGCAGCCCCGCACTGCGCCTCGGTCCCCGTACTGCGCCCCACACACTGGCCAGGCGCGGCGGACTTTTCCCCGCATGTATAACCGTCACTACCTCCGGCGCCGAATCATAGGCGCAGCGCCGCACTGCGCCTCAGTCCCGCACTGCGCCTAACACACTGGCGAGGCGTGGCGGACTTTACATGCTATGTATGAGCGTGCCCCAACCCGACATAAATCAGGCGCAGATTCCGCCGGAAAACTGGCGGAAAGGTGCGCCCCGACCCGGCGAGATGCATACATGTTGCCCTTAGTTCTTTTATATAAGTTTTAATGCTTTTTGACTAACTGCCTAGAGCATGTTTTATAATTAGTGGTTTGTCAAATAAATTTATATGTTCTATACATCAAACCACTTTTTGCTTTTTTCAATGAGCAAGCCTTTTAAAGCTATACTATTAGAGTTTTTTTCCTCTAAGGGTTTTTAGCGCTATGTAGTATTTCCCTATCCCTTTTCAACATTTATATGCAGTTCAAACAAATCATACATGCTCCCTTTTGAACACACAAAAAGCTGAGGCAGGACAAACCAGGCATGAAATGCCTTTGTGGTAAAACCCTTTTTATCAAGTTCAAGAGGGGTTTAGATGCCTTTCATGAAAAATGTAACCCCTTACCGCCAGAGCCAGTTTTGGCCTTCCTGACAGAGCCCTGGTTTTAACTAGTAAACAACAAAATATTTGTTGTATATCAGCAACAATAGCAATAGGTTCATTGTGGAATGTGATGAAGACATCAAAGACTACCCAGATTTGTCCTGGTTTCTTGGGGTGATGTGTCACTTTATGTGCGAATAACTTTTTGACACTTTTACCTATCCAAGTGGTTCAGAGATTGTTTTCTCGTGACAAATTGTGCTTTAAGTAAGCAATACATTTTGGTCCAAAAAGTCCTTGTTCATTTGTGAAAAATATCAAAATTTCATGAAAATTTGCAAAAATTTGCAATTTTCAAAGTTCAAAAATTTCTGTGTGTAAGACATATAGTTATTCCACTCAATTTAATTTATAACTAGCATCTACCATATGTCTATTGTAGGTTGGCATCATTTTTTAATTTTTTTTTTTTTTTGTACCACATTAAGGGGCTTAGAAATATAGTAGTAATTTTTCACATTTTCAAGAAAATTACCAAAATTGATTTTTTTAAGGACCAGTCCAGTTCTGACATGGCTTTGAGGGGTCTGCATGTTAGATACCCCAATAAATGACCCTATCTAAAAAACTAAAGTAAACTTAAAGTATTTAAAAAAGCATTTAAGAAGTTTGTTGACCCTTTAGATATTTCACAGAAATTAAAACAAAGTGGAGGTGAAATTTAAAAATTTCACTTTTTTTGCAGATTTTCAATTTTTATTCATTATTCACTGGAACACAGTAGATGTGACCATGGAAATGCAGCTCAATATTGATTCCTCAGATTCTGAGGTTTTCAGAGATATCCCATATGTGGCTCTAATGCGCTATTTGGGGTCTAATTTTCATTACAATTTTATTTAGGCACCATTTTAGGTTTGCGGACACCCTAAGGTGCCAATACCTAATAAACTCCCCTAAAAAGACCACGTATTAGAAACTACACCCTTTACGGAATATATCCAGAGATGCAATGAGTATATCAACCCCACAGGTGTTTCACAAATTTCTTTAGCGTTCGGCTCTGAAAATAAAATAATTTTTTTTTTCCAATAATCTGCAATTTTAGCTGAAAATGTTTAATTTTTACAAGGATTCCTGGAAAAAAAAGCACCCCAAATTGTGTTACGCAATTTCTTCCAAGTTCGGCAATACCCTACATGTGGGTGTAAACTGCCGTTTGGGCGCATAACAGGATGTACAAGGAAGGGAGTGTTATTTGGCTTTTAGAGCAGAGATTTTGGTGGGTCCATGTCGTATCTGCAAAGCCCCCAAAGTACTAGAACAGATGAAACCTTCCAGAAGTCGCCCCATTTTAGATTCAACACCCCTCATGGATCTCATCTAGGGGTGTATTTTGCATTTTGGGCGCACAATTGTTCCGTAGTTTTTTTTTTAGCATTGGGCTATGAAAATGGGGGGGTGGGGAAACGCTTTTCAGCCATTGTTTTTTGGCTTCATTTTTACAGTATTCACCATACGGGATAAATTACAGGATAACTTTACTATGGGAGTCGGTACAATAACAATGATATAAATTTTATATAGTTTATGTTTTATTACTTTTACACAATAGAAGTGAGTTTATAAAAAGTTGCGTTTTTATAAACAGCCATAACTTTTTTAATTTTTTGTATGTGGAGTTGATTGTGGGCTTCTTTTTTGCGAGATGAGTTGATGTTTTTATTGGTACCATTACGGGGGGCATATGATGCTTTGATCACTTTTTATTAAGGTTTTTGTGAGGCATTTGAACAAAATACAGCAATCCTGGTAGTGTTTTTTATTTTTATTTGTTACAGCGGTCACTGTGTGGCATAAATGACATGCTAATTTTACTCAGCAGGTTGATACGATTACAGCGATACCAAATTTGTATATTTTTTTAATGTTTTACTGCTTTTACACAATAAAAACACTTTTATTCAAAAAGGAAAACATGTTTTTGCATCGCCATAGTCTGAGAGCCATAACTTTTTTATTTTTTTGTTTACGGAGTTGTATAGGGGCTTGTTTTTTGCGGGATGAGTTGTTGTTTTTATTGGTATCATTTTTTGGGGGACAAGACTTTATGATCGCTTTTAAATCCGCTTTTTTGGAATGCAGGGTGAAGAAAATACTGCAGTGTTTTTTATTTTTATTTTTAATAGCGCTCACCGTGCAATATCCATGCCAAGTCAGTTTTACTCTGTGGGTTGAGACGATTACAGCAATGCCCAATTTATATGTTTTTTTTATATGGAAGCACAATTTTTTTTTTTTTTAAAGTGTTTTTATTGTGTAAAACAATATTTATGCATCGCTATATTCTGATAGCCATAACTTTTTAATTTTTCCGTATACAGAACTGTGTAAGGAATTTTTTTGGGCCGGATGAACTGACTTTTTAATTGCCACCCACTTTGTGTTGATAGATTTTGATTACTTTTTACTCCATTTTATGTGCTGCGGGATTAAAAAAAATTACAATTCTGTGATTTTTTTTTTTTTTTTTCATGGCATTCACCGTACGGTTTAATTAACATGACAGATTTATAGGGTGGGTCGTTACGCACATGGCGATACCACGATACCAAATATGGGTACTTTATTTATTTTTTATCTTTTTTGGGGCAATTGCCGTTTGTAAAGGGGAAAAGGACGGTGTACGTGTTGTTATTTTACTTTTTGTGTTTGTGTTTCACTTTTTTACACTTTTTTTTTACTTTTACACACTTTTTTACACTTTCCCCCCGGGGAATTGTATAACGTTCGTCAGATCGTTCAACAATAGGAATCAGACTACAGCTTATAGCTGTGTACTGGTCTCCATGGCAACTGTCAATCACGCTGCCCACAATGCATTGTGGGCATCATGACGTCACCAGACAACCCGTATGCTGTCATTCAGATCTTGCTCCACTTGTGAGCGTGCAAGATCGCCATGACGTACCCATACGTCAATTTGCGGGAACCCCTACCCGACCCTGACGTATGGGTATGTCAAATGTCGGTAAGGGTTAATATCACAGGTTGCATTTAACAAATTTTGGAGATAGGATGTTGATCCAATAATTATTCTGATTTCATATTTTTCATCTTGTATGTGGCACTTGAAATCTGCCTTCCTCAGCATCAATTCTGTATGGCTATGTAGGGCTATGGGTTGGTTCTGTGTTTTTTCCAGCCTTTTTTACTATGTTACTATGTTTAAACTAGTGGGTGGAGACTAGCTTCTATGATTTCTAGCATAAACTACACACACACACACACACACACATACAAGATAATGAAGCTTCCCTACATCTCTACAGCACACCCTCAGAACTAACAGTGGCACAATGGACATTATAGAGGAGTACCGAGCAGCATCATCTGTGAATCAAGCACTAGCTGAGATATAACACTAGCTAGAGCTATCTCTGTATCTCTGTGTTTCTGTCTGATTCTATATTTACTATTTTGCCGTAGGCAAACTTAAACTCTATCAGTTCTCTATCTGTTAAACACTAAAACATAGCTTTTATTATGTATAACTCTTAACTTCTATACACACTATTTAAAAAACCTGATCTTCACCTCATCATTAACCCCTTTTTGCTTCTGAAAGAGGGAATAACTCCCTTTCTATTTCAAGTCTGTGTGGAGCACCACCTATTAAAAGGAGAGCCCTATATCATAGCAAATTACTGACTCCAGTAAGGATCCCAAGCCTACCACCTGGGCAGTCTTTCCCCAATCTCAGGGACACAAAAACAAATAAGGCCCCTTGTGACACCCCTGCAGCAGGGACACTTGTAGACAGAGGTAGAAATCATAATTTAAAACGTCAAATCTGCCTCGCCGACATTTTTCGCCAGCTAACCTGGCTTCATCGGGGTTTTTAGAGGTCCGATCACATTTTGGTCTGAGCTCACTTCCTTTTTATATCGTGTTAGGTAAACACCCCATTCAGGTGCTCACCAATTAGCCATCAAGAATCCACATAAACACCCACTCCCCCTTCCGCTCACTTATAACATGTCCTACAAAACCCAACCACCAGCTCCCATGAGCCAACAAACTTCAGCCCAAATTAAACCATCTCCATAACGGGCTTGCGCCCCATCTTACCGTACTGCCCGCCCCAACGCACTGCACCAACAGACACCTCAGCCCTGACTGTGATGGGCTTCCGTCTCCTTCTCTCATATTATTGCAACTGCGTGGCTGACCTAGAATGAACTGAGCGAATAGGGTCACATAACACAGCACACTACCAACTTTATCAACTCCCATCAGCCCCTTTTCTTCAATGTCTAATATGCATATTCATTGGGAATATAAATTCCATTGTACAAAAGACTATTGTCATATTATCTTCCCATAAAGCATTTCTCCTATATATCTAATATGCATATTCATTTTAATAGAGTTGCAGGCCCCATTAAATACATGTTCCACTGCATTGTATAGTATTGTCTCAAGACTATTTCATAAACCACTTGTCTTTTACATGTAATATTCATACTCATTTTAATAATGCTGTAGGATCTATGGCTAGAACAGTTTGACTTCACAACTTCCCCATTGAAGACTCTCTCTTACGGCTCACAGCTAGCCACCCAATTCACCACGTCACAATGGGAGCATGCAAAAATATGGGAGCGTGCAAAATACATCAGTATCTTCAACCGCTATTGCATCCAGTTGCATCCACTTCGCACTAAATCAGCGTTGCAAGCAGAAACAATAAATCTATATATAGATGATTACATACATGAATAGGTACAAATCCACTCCCGGGCCGCAGCTCGCCACAACAATGCGAGCGCACATCCCTTGCAAAAGCAATATACATGCATCCCTTAATTTGTTAAATAGAAACCGTGGCCTCACATGATGAATACCTATCATCCTTACAGGACCCAGGGAAAATGAGGAAAAACACCGCGGCAGAGGGGGAGGGGGGGCGCGAGGGAGATGGAAGGGAGAAAAAAAAACAAAAAAAAACACAACATGTGTTAACTCTGATGCTTCCATAGTCATATATTCAACTGTGCTATATCCACTTGACCATACTTAATCACATATATCATGTTTCTTCAAAAATTATTATATGGGGAATCAGCAAGATCCAATAAATGCCGAAAATGAAAAGCCTTCATTTAGGCCTTTTGGTTTCAATGTATTGAGTCTGTATATCCATCTTGCCTCTTCCTGCAACAAAACTACATCCAGATCACCCTTTCTTTCCCCTAGCTTTTTCACACAGATGCCCCAAAATTTTAGCACCTTTATTTCACCATTATGTACTTCCAAAATATATCTCGCTAGGGGGGTATCACCTCTAGTTTTGATAGTACTCAGATGTTTCGAGATCCGACGACGAAACTCCTGTATGGTTTTTCCCACATAGATCTTGGGGCAAGTACACATAGCCCCATAAATCAACCCCTCCCGGTTTACAATTGATGAATTGTCTTATCTCAAATCTTCTCTTATCAATGGGATTAACAAATTCTTTAGTTTTCCATATGAATGGACAAAATGAACAGTTGTCTGATTCTGTCTCAGTCTCCAAGACTCACTCCCCCACCACTCTCTATAGACTTCTATGGATAGAATGTAACCTGATTTAGCTGGTAGTCTATATTGCAAAATAAAGATTTTAGCAGGTTCTTCAGAATAAAGGAAAAGTTTAGAAAGAAGTGTGAAATTTAAGGTTTATTGAAAAGTTAGTGTCCTTTTAAAGTTTCTAGGCCTCAATACAAAATCTGACAGGGCATTCCAACAACTTTGTACCATTTTTAATACTGGTGTGTTATTTGTTCCCCAGCTGCTCTTGTCCATGGGCTGTGTTTAGTATTTCAGCTGAGCTCCATTAAAGGGGTTGTATCATTCATTAAAATTGTGGTTCAATGGGCCCAAATAGAAAAAATGCCATAACTATTGCTTCACCACCACTGCTGCTTTGAAGCCTCCGGAGATCCGCTTCTCTTCACTTCTGGGTTCTTTTCCCAATACACAGAAGAGGATCACACTTCATTGTGATTATATGGAGCATGAGCCTCTCCTTTTTGTCAGCATAAGGCACAGGAAGTAAGGAAAATGGGTCCCAGAAAGCTTTAGATTGGCAATGGTGGGGAACTGGGAGGAGAGTTAATTTTTTTTCTATTTTGTTAGTTACCTATATTGACTTATATATTTTATTTTGATGTATAGTTGTAAATATACTCTATATCCAAAATCAATTTTAATTGCTTGCAAATACTATTTGAGTTGTGAAATTGCTACAAATGAGGAGTTATATTCTTTATACTTTTAGTGTACATGACAACCTTCCTTAAGCTACAGAGCTCAAATATATAAAAAGTTAATTTTTAAAAGTGGAATACAAATTTCAATCTTATATATATATTCCATCATTTTAAAATATGACTTTAGGCACAGGTCTTGGTTTCTTTGGTAAATAAATATTAGCTGTATAAATTTATTAAGTATTAATAAAATAGATTAATAGCCAATTCTGAAAGTCTGAAAGTTATAAGTGATATTAGATCTAAGATAAATTTTTAAAATGTTTGAGTTTAAGCCTGCCAAAAAATAAAAAAAATACGTAAAAAAAGGATATGTACAGAACTTTTAGTAGGAATTTAGGACACAAAGTTAACTAGAAATCCAAAAACTTAAAACTTAATTTTTTATGTGGGGGGATATATCAAAAGATGTTAAACATATCCGGCCATTAACACTCTAAATAATCTAACTACACTTGTGGAATGCGGAAACACTGAGATCCTAAAAGCAGCTATTTTATTATTCATTTAAGCAACAGATTTTATTATTCACTATTAGGCCATGGAACAAAAAATTGGGTTACCTCAAGATTTAGAATAATATGCTAATTAGGAGCTTTGACAAGGTCAGAAACACATGATTGCATACAGTAATATTTTTATTTCTTTCTACATGTGAGAATGTTCCGAATAGATATGGATTTAAGAATAACAGGCACATGAACTTCTGCACAGCCAAAATAATCAGAGAGACAGTGAGAGTTCTGATGGACAACTCTTAATAAATAGACTGCAACATCAATCAGGTTCTCTATTTTTACACAAAAAGTCATGGTAAGGTAGGCACTGCATATAAATTAAGCAAAACAGCCTGCCAAACCATTTTAGAATTCAAATTGAAAAGCCCATTAAACATTGATAAAAACCTGTCCTCTTGGTCTTTTTCTCTTGTTCACAATGTCATATCTGTTATAATCCTTACAAAATATTGAAAGATAAAAATCACCATTTTCTAAAATAATGTATGAGGTGTTACTGCATAGCCTATTTAATTCGTTTTAGAAAACGTAAGATACATGCAGTGCTTAAAAGCATACAGGTTCCCTTGTGAACTCATCTAAAAGTCATTGAAAATAGATAATAATACATAACAAAGTGTTTAAATGTTTAGTTTATTACCATTAGGGTTTTAATTATAGAGCACATTGTTTTTTGGGTGCTTTTCTCCACAATCCACCTACCTATCAGCTGAGGTCTTCAGTTTGCAGCTGTTCAGCTGCTGCAAAATTACAATTCTAAGTATGGACTAACAACTCTAGGTTATTAGGGCATACTGGGAGTTTAGTTTTGCAACAACTGGAGATCAACAGGTTGCAGCCCATTGTTTACTACAATGATTCCACAGTAGTGGCACAAAAGCCACATGTTGATCGTGATACCCTGTTATGACCTCTGCCAAAGAATTGTAGCATTGTATGCCGGAAAAGTAGCATACAAGTTATGATAAATCATGACTGATGTTAATAGATGACTGATGGAATGTGTATTTCACATTGTGAAGAAGACGTGCTACAGTTTACTCGGTGACATCGGCAACTGGGGCAACAAAATTGTCAAGAAATCCACGCTTGATTCATTTTGATAGATGTCAAATGATCCACATTCTCGGTGGGAAAGAATGATACGTTTGTCAGTTATCACCCCGCCAGCTGTGCTGCATATTCGTTCCGAGATAACACTGGCTGTTAGGCAGGATAAAACTTTTATGGCATGCTGAGCCAGCTCAGGACATTCATCCAGTTTATACACCCAGAAGTTGAATGGGTCCAGACCAAGTCCAAAACATTGGAGTTGAGCCACAGGTACTCATGGACCATGCTTTTAAGGCGGTCTCTGTGTGTCTGAATGCTGCCCTGCCTTGCAGGTGTTGGTAAGGTGGTAACAAACGAGTGAAAAATATCCTCCAGAAGGCTTCTGCAACACTGCCTGCTGCTGCAGCTATTTGCCATTCTACTGCTGGCACATTGCTGACATTGTTGCACCATGACATTAGAATGTCTCGAGTTGGTCAATGAGCACTGTCTCAAATTCTTGCATCCTACTGTCAATTTCTGGGGGTGGCAGGAAAGTGCTCATTTTTGTCTTTTAACATGGATCAAAGAGGGTGGCCACCTAGTAATCACTGTTAATTTTGATTGCCTTGATGCGTGGATCACGTTGCAGGTAATGTAGCATCCAAGCACTCATGTGTGAGATGCTGTGGGGATCTCCCAAGCCTCGGGGGTCGAGGGGCAATAAACAGATCTTACTCCTCTTCCTCCTCCTTCTCCGCCTGTAATCTGTACCAGTCTCTTACCACTGAAGGGTAATCGGTACCAGTGGTGTCCACCCCTGCCTCCTCAACCTCCTCCACTTCCTCTTCCTGACTGTCCCCAGAGCCCTGGCTAGCCTCATGCGCTCTACTCTGTGAGCTGAACTGCCATCCTGCATCTGCCCTTGACCTCAAACCCCCGCCTAAAGAAGACCGATACAATTGGGAAACAGTCGGGCCTTCTACATCCTCTGGCAATTAAGGCTCTGTGTCTGCATCTGTGTCTGCCTCCTCCTCCATTACTGCTGGGACCTGCTGCCGCAGAGTGTCTAACGCTTGTTTCAGTAAAAATATGACCACAATAGTGATGCTGACAATGCCATCATCCTGACTGATCATTTTGGTGGTGTCTTCAAAACTGTCAAGAATGTTACAAAGATCCTTCACCTTTCTCCACTCTCTGTGGCTCAACACCCCAAGGTCCGCACTGCTGCTCGTCAGGCCATGTGACACTTCATATTGCATAATGGCCTTATGCTGCTGCAACAATCGCTGGAGCATGTGGAGGATGGAATTCCAGCGTGTTGCCACGTCAACAATGAGACAGTTGACAGGGAGGCCAAGATCATGCTGCAATGTTGCCAGTCGTGCCGAAGCAGGGTGCGAACGCTGGAAGAGTGAACTAAGACCTCGAGCCTTCCTCAGCAGACAGTCAAGACCTAGGTAGCGCTTGAGAAATTTCTGCACAACCAGGTTCAGGATGTGTGTCAGGCAAGGGATGTATGTAAGTCTACCCATCTTAAGGGCAGCAAAGAGATTTTTCCCATTGTCGCACAGCACTTTGCCTGGTGCCAGGTTCTCAGCACCCAGCCACTGGTCAGTCTGAGTGTGCAGAGCCATCCACAGCTCTTGACCTGTGTGTTGACGGTCTGCAAGAGGTCTCCAATTTTAGAACGGCCTGGTTTCTCTTGGCACATGATGCTACCTGTGGAGGTTAGGGAACTGGACTCTGCACCATCAAAGCAGTGTGCAAGAGTGTCCGCCAAGCCCGAGACCCATCAACAAAGGCACTGTCATTCACCAAATTCATCCAGTGAGCAGTCAGTGAGATGTAACGCCCTTGACCGTGCTTAACAGTCCATGTATCTGTAGTGAGATGGACTTTGTTGGGCACAGATGCAGCCACAGCAACTCATGCTTTACATGCATGTGCCTGTTCATGCTCATGGTATTTAAACTCTTTAGATTCATTCCTCTACTGACGCGTTGAAAGCAAAGCCGGCATAGAACATTGGTCGGGGAGTCTGAGGCTTGATCGAAAAAGGCCCAGGCTTCAAAAACACTGGATTTTTCAACTGTGAAAACCTAGTAGTGGTGTTCCCACTGCCACCACTGACCACGGCTGGCAGAGAAATGTCAGCGGACTTGTGCAACTGACCTCTCCCCTTCTGAGGCCGGACCCATACTGACACTACCCTATTATCCTCCTCCTCTACTGATGATGCGCTCGCCAGCTGCTGCTCAAAAGACCATATTGGTTTCTGAAATGTCATCATCATACAGGTGATTTTTTCCTTTTCCTTTTTTTTCACTTTAAGCTACATATTTCAAGCTGCGGGCTAGAAGCCGCAGACACTACGAGACATTGTTGACCGCTCGGTATTTTTGCCGATGGACCAGCTTCCTTCTCCTCCTCTGAAGGCATCAAAAATGGAAGTGGAATTTGTTGTTTAGAAGTTCGAAATGATCTGAACGAAGTCGATTTGGGGTGATTGCGGAACGAAGCGTGCTTTTGATTGATAAAATGGCTGCGAGCACATGGCTTTACATGGGGCAAAGAAGTCTGGGAGGAAGAAAGGAGTAGCCTACATGACCTGTGCAGAGATGAAGCCAATCAGAGACCGGCGGGATTCTGTGACATCACTGCACTATATAAGTCCGGGCGCAACGCTGGCAGCTCATACCGCTCTCATGGTACTGTGTAGGGAAGGTGCTGCCCCGCCGCTGCTGCTGCTTATGATATCTCATACTAAAGAACACACTTTTATACAGCGATTTTTGGGGGTGTCACAGCTTGTCTCAGAGACTGCTTCTTTGACGTTCTAATTCTGATTTTGTGGGGTATTGGAACTGAAGTCCAGTGTGCGTCCAATGCAGCTGCATATACATTCTAATGCTATTTGCTCAGTTCTTCAGCACATTGAATATTCAAGGGTTATCTAAGCCTTTTCCTGTTGTATTCAGTTAAAGAAACAGCGTTTTTACAATCCAAATACCACTTAATTTTTGGTTGCTCATATTATTTTGCGCAATTTAGATCCAGGGGTAAATTAATCGTTGTTCTGCTGTTGTGGTCACTAAAATAAACTTTCCTCTTCACCGCCCAAAAATAAATTTTGCCTGTAGCATAATTCATAACTACAAATTTTTCTGTTGTTGTGTTCCATAAAATACACGCCGTTTTAACACGCTACAAAGCTGGTAATTGTTGGCAGCATATTTCTTTTGCGCAACTTACATCCACGGGTTAACTAAGTATTATTCTGCAGTTGTACTTAGTAAAAGAAACTTTCTTTTTCACCGCCAAAAAAGAAGTTTTGCCTTTAGCATAATTCCATAACCGGGGGTTAATTACAAGTTTTTCTGTTGTTGTGTTCCGTAAAATACACGCCGTTTTAACACCTACAAAGCTAGTAATTGTTGGCTGCATATTTATTTTGCTCAATTTTCTTCCAAGGGTTAACTAAGTTTTTTTTTCTGCAGTTGTAAAAGAAACATTCTTTTTCACCCCCAAAAGAAGAAATTCTGTGCTTTATTCATACCCAAAAGGGTTTAAATTAAGCCTTTTTGTACTTTTATATTCAGTAAAAACACATTTTTTTAAATGCCACTACAAGTAAATTTTTCCTGGCCATTTGTGACGCAATTTATATCCAAGGGTTCCCCCAAGCTTGTTAGTGGGTTCATTTGGAGTCAAATACAGCGTGTGTATTTATCATATTACGATATCTTCATTAAACAGAGTCTGTACATTTTAGAACAAACAGTATGTCAACAGAGAGGTGGCAGGCCCTCTTCACATGCGAGTGGCAGTGGCACAAACATTCCTGGAGCAGGCACAGGTCACAGCACAGCAAGGGGACGTCGCAGCAGGGTCACTCGGTGAGGCCCAAAAACTGCCGCTGTCATCTAGCGGCCGTGTGTTGTTCAGAAACCCAATGGTTCTTGATTGGTTGACTAGGTCATCCCCTTCCTCCCAGATGACATCTGACAACCCCAACCAAGAGTCGGTGGGAATGTCAGACACAACCTTTAGTTGGCATGGCCCGGGAGCGGGTCATCGGCTCTCACCTTTCCTCAACCCACCACGGTCCCATCCGGTTCCCTCAGCCAGAGATCTACTATGTGGTCTGGGCTCAGTGCCACTATACAGTGAGGATGAAAAATTTTGGGAGGAGGGCAGTCAGCTGCTACTTGGCAGCAAAGAAATGGGGCCAATATCCCCTGCTTCTTGCAGTATTGATGTGGAGAGTGGGATGGGAGGGTTTTTGGCGAGCGGTAAGCCTCTGCATACCAAGACCGTTGAGGAGGACAGCAGTGACAATCAAACACTCATGAAGTATAAACATGGCGGTTTGAATCCAGTTTCTGCATTACACCAGTTTGTTCAAATGCAGCGTATGGAACTTGAACTGAAGGGGACCATAACTACAGGAATTGTTTTAGGTGCTTATTTTGCATTCTGTGCCATTGTTGATGGAATTCAGTACAAAACTGGAATGGGAAACAAAAAAAAAAAGAAGCAAAAGCAAATGCTGCAAAACTGGCTTTGTATGAAAAAGGGGAGGCCGTTCCCTGTTAAAGGTGGAAAAAGGGGAGGCCCTCCCCTGTTAAAGTTGGAAAAATGGGAGGCCCTTCCCTGTTAAATGTGGAAAATGGGGAGGCCCTCCCCTGTTAAAGGTGGAAATTGGGGAGGCCCTCCCCTGTTCAAGGTGGCCAAGGGGGAGGCCCTCCCTGTTACCTGTTCATCAATTTAACCCGTTAATATATTTATTCCTGTTCATCAATTTCCCCCTGTTCAATAATTTCCCCCTGTAAATATATTTATTCTTGTTCATCAATTTCCCCCTGTTCAATAATTTCCCCCTGTTAATATATTTATTCCTGTTCAGCAATTTCCCCTGTTCATAAATTTCCCCTGTTAATATATTTATTCCTGTTCATCAATTTCCCCTGTTCATCAGTTCCTGTCTGCCCGTGTACCCGACCTTTCTGCTACGTTACCTGACCTCGAATCTCCGCCGCCTGCCCTGACCTGTTGGCCTGACCTTTGACTACGAGCCTGCCTGACGATTCTGTACCACGCTATACCTTGGCTACCACCGCAAGCAAGTCACGTCATGGGTAGCGACCTGGTAGACTCCTGCCGCAGCAAGTCCATCCTGCTTTGCGGTGGGCTCTGGTGAAAACCGGGACCTACTTAGATCCTGCTCCCTGGCGTGGCTATTGGCATCGCTTGCGGTGGTCCAGTGTATCCACTACAGCTGTCTATGACAACATGAAGCAGTGGAATGACATTATTCATCCCGTAGTCCTGGCGACTGCCAAACAACGCATGTCCGCATGAAAGGGCCTGAGCAAACGGCAGGTGTCATGCATGATCTGCCATGATCTGCCATTAAATTTACACAGGGGTGTACTCCTCTCCGCTTGGATCGTCAATAAACCATTAATAGCCTTTCTCTGTTTATAGAGTCATTCCAAGATATGGAGGCTGGAATTCCACCGTTTTGGAAATGTCACATATCAGCCTAGTTGGGGGAGGCCCGGGATGCCCCCTGCAGCTTAAGGAGGGTGTGATTGGTGGTGTAAGAATGGCTGAAGTGCATGAAAAGTTTCCTGGCACTTTTTAGAATGTCTTGCAGATGGGTGTAAGACTTGAACAACCTGATTGAGCATTTCCTCCCGTGTGTGACTTTGTTCGCCCAGGGGAATCATCCTGTCCACTTGGATCATCAAAAATCGTTAATGGCCTTTCTCTGTTCAATATTTTCCCCCTGTTAATATATTTATTCTTGTTCATCAATTTCCCCTATTAATATATTTATTCCTGTACATCAATTTCCCCATATTAATATTTTTATTCCTGTTCATCAATTTCCACCTGTTCATCAGTTCCTGTCTGCCCGTGTTCCCGACCTTTCTATGTTACCTGACTTCGAATCTCCGCCGCCTGCCCTGACCTGTTGGCCTGACCTTTGACTACGAGTTTCGTCGTACGAATCGGTACCTCGCTGCGCCTCGGCTGCCACCGCAAGCTTGTCGCGCCAGGCGTAGCGACCTGGTAGGTCTCCCACCGCAGAAAGTCCATCCTGCCTTGCGGCAGGCTCTGGTGAAAACCGGGACCTACTTAGACACCGCTCCCTGGCGTGGCTGCTACCACCGCTTGCGGTGGTCTAGAGGAGCCACTTCCCGTGTCGTTACAATGGCTGAAGGTAATGCCAAGTTTCCTGGCAAGTTCTTTGAATGGTGCAGAGTCCACCAATTGAAAAGGGAGGGACTGCAGTACCACCAACTTGGACAGGAGCACGGTCAGCTTCTGCACTTAGGGATGGCTAGACGCATACCGCGTCTCTTTGGGAATCGTCTCGTGAACGACTGCTGGCACCATGAGTGCCGAGGAGGGAGGAGTATTTTGGACCGGTAGATGATGTAATAGACAGGGAGTTGTCTTCGGCAGGGTGGTTTAAGCCATGACTGCCTGAAATGGGAGGCGTTTCCCCTTTGGGGGCTACAGCTGTTGGACAGGATGGACCACCACATCTGAAACACGTATGGTGACACTGCATGATGTATATGCAGGGCCGTGGTAACAACGTTAGGTCCCTGGTCACGCTTTACTTTCTGGCCACAGATTCGACATATAGCCATGTTCACCTCCTCTGGTGTCTTAGCAAAAAACTGGCACACCGCCGCGTAGGGGATTTTACCACCAAAGCGCTGGGACTGACTGACTGTTACCGGGTGTGACCCGGTGAGTCCCTGTGCCGCTACTTTCTGGGACCTGCAAAGTGGGTGTTTACTACCGACTTACGGGCTGCGCCACAGCCTGACACGTAAGCTGCTGCTCTCTTCTCCCTATGATAATGATGAACCCTTGTACACTGTTGGTATGGGTCAGCTGATAGCATCACATGGCTTTCAAAACCCCCAGTATGCTGATGACACCCAACTATACATCTCCGGCCCAGACATTAACTCTCTACTTTCCAAGATCCCAGATTGTCTGTCGTCCAAAGCCTCCTTCTTCTCCTCCCGTCTCCTAAAACTTAATGTAGAGCTAACGGAATGCTTCCAGGGCCGGGACAATGGGTAGTCGAGGGTAGGGCCCACTTCATCCCAAGGAGAAAAGGGGGCACAAGGAGGCATGGAGTGGACTGAATTTTTTGTTTGGGGGGCACTTTATGCCTTGTTTAACTAGGGCACCAGAATACCTTGTCCCAGCCTCGCCTGCTTCTCCCGGCTCCCATATGCGATCGGCTACATCGATTAGTGTTTGCCTGCCACCGCCGTCCTCCTCAACAGTGTCGCTGTACAAAGCCTGACCGCTCGCAACATAACCCCCCATTGCAACTCTCCTCATCACTATTTGCCCATTTCTGCAAGAAGCAGCAGATGTCTTCCCCACCTCTTTGCTGCCCAGTGTCCTCAAATAGTTGGTCCTCGCTGTATAGTGGTGCAGAGGCGACAGCACATAGTTAGTTCTCGGCTGGTGGGAAGCGAACGGGACAGAGGGGGGGTTGAGGACAGGTGAGAGCCCTCACCTGCTCCCGGGCCATGCCAACAAGGGTTTGTGTGTGACAAACCCACCGCTCTTGGCTGGGGTTGTCAGATGTCATCTGGGGAGAAAGTGTATGACCTAGTGTGTGGTCAACACATGGCCGGTAGATGACCACCGGATGTTGTGGCCTCGCAGGGTGACCCCTGCTGTGACGTCCCCTTACTGTGCTGCGATCTGTGGTGGCTCCGGTAACCTACTACTGTGTTCTTTGAGGCTATGGTAGGATCGTAGCCCTCAGCTTGTTTTTTTCCAGCTGTCGCTGCCATGACTTTATCAGGCTACATTCCCGCTTGAGTTTTTTGGTCAGTTTTGCCCTCTTAAGTGCCCAGGGAATTTTATAGTGAAGTGATTCTAAGAGCGGTGGCAGTCATATGCGTGTCATACTAAAACACAACATTGTATGAAGACCAAACCAAGCTCCGTCTGCATATTTAAGCATGGCACAACATTCTACAGCACCCTGCAGGCTCTGTGCAGCCTGTAAATAGCTGTTTTTTAACGTGATTCGTCCCGAAACAATTCGGACCGAAACTAATTTTGTCAGAAAATTCGGCGAAGTCACCAAATCGAATTTTTGAGAAATTCGCCCATCTCTAATAATCATCCTCTTTGCCCTCTTGATATTTTGAAATGCCTTCTTACCCCAATCGCATTGTGTAATCAAAGAGCTCTTCAGAACATGGATTATCTGGAGTGACCTGTATATTGGGTTCACATTTGGCCTTCAGGTTGGACTGATGATGATGATGATGATATGTGTGCCCGTGACTGGGAGGAAGAGGAGGTAAAACCGCTGGATGAGGGTTAACCAGTCAAGAACAAATTGGCGATTGTATTTATTAATGAGACTCACAGTGAACCGAGCAAGCGATGACAGGAGTGATGGTCCTGTGACTGACGATGTGCTCGCTTTTGTGTTGTCCGTAGCACTGGAAGAAGTGCGTTGTCTTGTACCTCTAGCACCACGTCCTATGCCCCTCTTTGCTCGCTTATCACCTCTAGTTCTCTCCATGTTCAAAAAGCGAAATATTAAGAAGGTAAAGATTTGGAGAGAGTCTCTTATGCAAAAACTCAAACCCCACAACTGGATCTTTGAACTTTTGGGCACTGACAGCAGGAAAAAGAGCAGATAAAAGTGATTTCTTTTGATAGCAGATATGCTGTGACTTATCCTGCACTAGCTGTAACCCCACAACTGGAACAATGACCTTTTGGGCACTGACAGCAGGAGAAAGAGTAGATAAAAGTGATTTCTTTTGAAAGCAGATTTTCTGTGACTTATCCTACACTAACTGCACCCCCACAACTGGAACAATGACCATTTGGGCACTGACAGCAGGAGAAAGAGTAGATAAAAGTGATTTCTTTTGAAAGCAGATTTTCTGTGACTTATCCTACACTAACTGCACGCCACAACTGGAACAATGAACTTTTGGGCAATAAAGGTGGGAAAGATGCAGCCAGCAATAAAAATATCACTAACTATTGCAGTTTATGATTCCCTAAACTTGCTGTATTCCCCCTCCTCTAACTAATCTAACTAGCAGCTTTGGCTGGCAAACATCACTGTGAAATAGTATTCTTGCATGCATGCAAGCAAGCAGAAACAGAGAGAGCAGTGCGTTCAGTACAGAGAGTGAACTGCAAATGGTGTTCACAGGAAATAGTGACATACATATAACAGGGTCATGTGATTTTAGCAGCCATTGAGATCCCTACACCCCAGCAGTGATGTTTTTTACCCCCCTCTGTGCCCTACCCTTATTGGATGGCTGTCAAAAGTGCAGGAAGCAGCTTAAAGTGAAAGCTAAAATGTTGCATCGCGTCAAACGCATGTCTTGATCTCGATTTTATCCGAACCAACCTTTCTGGTATAACAAATTTATTTATTTGCAAAAACAAGACAGAAACATGAACATACCTATCTGCTTTTCATAATTGCAGTTTCTTTTTCAGTATTGCAAACATTTTTGTAAATAAAATTTCTTGCCAGACATGTTAATGGATTTGTTTCTGTAGACTTATGTATAAGATAATAAAGCTAAATGGTGTTTTTAACGTTCTTGTTGTCATTGCATTCAGAATCACTGTTATCACAAACTTGGCTTACCCACATTTATCTTTCTCAAAAGGCAAAAGCTACTGGCCAAACAGCTGAGCTGAGGTGTTGTGCAAAACCTCAAGAAGGGCCTCCAAATGCTTACAAGATGCCTTTTGCCATACAGTAGTAACTTCTCTAAATTATGTTAATAGAATTATAGCTGAAATAACAATGTTAAATTCAATTTCATATAGCCAGAAATGTGTATATTATATTTATAATATATTAGTAACCTAAATGTTATGCATTCTACATCTGCATTAACTGTAATGGCAATAATTCCATTTGTTGAAGTTTTTCTTCTTTTTTTGGTAATTTTTCATAAAACATAATGTATGACTGTTATATATCATGAGAGAAATTAAAAACATAAAATATTTCCAAAGCAACAGATGCTTTGCTCCAAAAATAAGCAAGCCCTAGGATATATTTTGTATATGGCGGTGTCAAATTTCATGGATAATTTAATATCTAATAATTTTAAATCCAGAAAACCAAGAAATTATACATAATAATGGTATTCAAGCAGAAAAATTAACCCTGTAGGCTAATGACATTTTTCAAAACGCATTAAATGAATTTATTTGATTTAATATATTTAGATGTCAATACACATCAATAGTAGCAAACATTAATATATATGTGTACCAAAGAAAGAGGGGATGCTAGCATAAAATTTAAACCTTTAGCTTAATCAACATTATGTAATCAATATTTTTGTCTGGGGAAATAATAACGTTGCATAATTTGTTTGCTTATGTTTCATCCATCAAACTTTTCATGAAATTACAAACTAGGAAAATATTTTCTCATAAAGAAAAAAGTTGAATAATGCTTCCTGATAATTTTTCAGAAAAGACAAACAACAACAGAGGAGCACTCTTGATTTTTTTTTTGAATCATGAAAATAATTACATTGACAATAAAAGTTCTCAGATTTGTATAATTTTTCGATAGAAAAATGGAACAGCTTCTTTCTTTGTATTTATTTTCCTTATACATTCAGTATACAAAAATGATTTAAAATGTTAAATATTGTAATGATAAAGTAAATCTTTGACATAATTGTAGATAGAAATAATTTTACTTTGACTTAAAAACAGAAAAACAGATAAATGTACACATTTTAATAAACTTCATTATTGTTTATTACTGGTTGCTTCTAGTAATCAATCCAATTTACTGTATGTCCTCTTCCCTTTCCCAATTAAAAAAAGTTTTTTAGAAATTAAATTGATGCAATACCATCAATACATTTTCCCTCTTTCCCTCCTTAATTCCTCCCACCCAACAACATATAATTACATCACTGGAACTATGCAGTTATTGCAAACCACTGTAATAATTCAAGGCAGTGGTATGCCAGCACGGAAGTTGTTCTTCCACAACATTTTGCAGGTGATTAGACAAGATAAAGGGCTCATGCCATCACCCCACCAGGAATTCCCACAATGCAATCAAAGGGTGCTGATTGGTTGCTATAGCTGCTGGGTTAATGCCTAACAGACAGGTCAGGGTCTAATAGGCTATACATTTCTCATTTACAAACATGATACTTTACAATACATAAATATTGCAGTGAGTAATAAAAACAAATCTCTTGCAGGTGCCAAAAAACAACTTTAAAGATAATTTAGAAAAAATGCAAATAAAATCATAATAAAAAAATAACAAAATTTTTGTTTTACCTTTATAGTTACTTATTATTTATAAAAAAAATAAAAAAACAGTGTAAACAACTATATATATGGAGATCCATGACAAAAATAAAATAAAAACACACATGATTTTTTAACAATAAAAAGCTTTATGTACCCCATATATAATGAAAAGTAGAAGTCACACCTCATAAATCAACCACATGCAGCTCTATCACAGTGCATTATATGTACACTAAAATAGTGTTAGATAAAATAAGTTCAATTCTACTTCTGTATTGCATAAATAGGAAAAAGCGAAGGCTTTCAAAGTATGGAAAAGCAAAAAGCCCAAAGAGATAGCAATGAAAATGTCAACTTACAAAAAAAAGTCCCCATTTATCTCCATCAAAAAATATAACAATGCAAAAACATGATGTTTGTAAAATTGTTTTTATTGTGTAAAAGTAGTAACATATTAAGTTTTGTATAACTGTAATCATATAATCCTGCAAAGTAGATTTGGCATGTCAATTACATCCCATGGTGAGCACTGACAAAATTTAAATAAAAATAAAAAAATCAGATTTGCTATACTTTGTTTATCCATTCTCTGAAAAGCCAGCCTAAAAAGTGATTAAGGAGTCATATGGATCAATTGTATAAGAAAGTATTATAGAATAAAAGAATTAGAGAAAAAAGTGTATGCTTTTTAAAGGGTTTATGCTACCCTATCTGAGAGCAAAATGTTATAGAGAGAGAGAAAATCCTGACTGGACTGCTTAAGAGACAGAGGAAGTCCTGCTTATCCTGCCCACATACAGTGATTGACAACTTTCCCTGCATAGGTGTGTGTATAGAGCTAACTGTCTATCAGTGTATGTGGGCAGGGTTAGCAGTTCTTCTACTCTTGGTTTGATTTTTTGGTCTACTTTTTATTCAGAAATCCTTCTTCAAATCATATAAACAGATACATCACAGAGCTGAACTTCTCTCCTTCCATCATGTTTTGCTGTCAAACAGGTTACCATAAACCACCTGACAGGTTTCCTTTAACTTAGTAATGACCCTGCATCTAACACCTCATACTTAATATTTTTGTTCAAGATGTAATTTGTCCATTGATTCTGGGGTGCTGGGCACTTTGTGTATGTTGCACGAAATTAATACTCGGGGCACCCAAATGGGTGTATTCTTTCAAACAGCAGAGAATCACTACAGTAAAGAAGGGGTTTGCAACCCATGATGCTCTCTGACTGTTATGAAACTACAGCACGCACACATAGTTTGCCAGTAGAGATTGGCGAATTTCGTCGAGTTTTCCGACAAAATCCGTTTCGTCCCGAATTAATTCTGGATGAATCGTGTTAAAAAAACACTTTTCAGGGCCCTTGAAACAGAGCCTGCAGGGTGCTGTAAAAACATTGTGCCAGTTTAAAATAGCAAAAAAGGGCATGACTGCCACGCTCTTGAATTGTTTTCATCAAAAAATTTCCCTGGGCACTTACAGGGGCAAAAACTGACCAAAAAACTGAAGGGGGGAATGCAGCCTTAAAAATTCCCCCGGCGCACCACGGGAAAAAAACAAGCTGGGGGCTAAGCCCTCCTTAACGCGGAAAAACAGTAGTGGGTTTTGCCGGAGCCCCACAGATCGCAGCACAGTAAGGGGGCACAGCGGGGTCACCCCATGAGGCCAGAGTTTTTAAAAACCGTCCAAAATAGACAGAACCTGTCTTTTAAAAACCTGAAAAAAGTAGAGGCAACCCCGAATGGTGGAGGGGTGTTGGCAGTAATTTTGCTTTGACGTCTCTGATCATTTTGCCCTTCCTTTCACCCGTCAGTGTCCCTTTCAAGGGTCAATGTTTAAACAGTATTGCTAAGGAAAAAAACAAAAAAGTTTGACCAAACAGAGATGACCAGTAAATGGATATTTGCATTTTCGTTTCTGTATCCATCGTTTTTGGAGACAATCCTAAAACCTTTTTATTCCTTTCTAAAAAGTAAAAAAAAGGGGGAAAACCAAACATAGTGGCAAGTTAGAATGGTGGAGGGGGAAACAGCATTAGGAAACTACGGGTTTTAGTGAGCAGCGGTCATTGGCGCAGCAAGATAGGCCAAGGGGGGGCCCAATGACAAAAATTTGGAGGTGGCGAAACCCCAGTCCCAAAGTGGGACAATCACGTGTGGAGATGATGTATCAACACAGCTGAGGCAGAGAGTGGACAATGGCACCCTGTGTAGGTACGGCAGCGCCACGCGGGATGAGGTCAGACAGTGGCAAGTGACAAATTCTGGAGGTGGAAAAACAGGAGTAGGCCACAGAGTGGCACAATGACAGAGTGTGGAGGTGAGGAGTAGCCAGAGCGCAGCATGAGGTCAGAGAGTGGCACAATGACCAGGTGTAGGTCACAGCAGCACCCAGAAGCAGCATGAGGCAGATATTGGCACAATGACAAATTCTGGAGGTGGGAGAAACAGAAGTGGCCACAGGGGGACAATGACAGAGTGGGAGGGACGGCAGAGCAACAGCATGAGGTCAGAGAGTGGCACAATTCACAGTGTAGAGGTCCGGCAGAGCATCACAGCAGCAGAGGGGCAGAGAGTGGCACAATACACAGGGGGGGGTCTTTGGGCCCCCGCAACAGTAGCAGCGCTTAGGGCATAGAGTGGCAAAAAGAAGAGTGTGGAAGTGGGGGGGTAAAAAACCAAATCCCCGGTTAAAAAGGTGGTAGGGAGATGGGAAACGGGGGATAGTGTGGCATCAGGCAGGGGCGGGATCAAAAAGTGGGCTGGGCAGTTAGTTTGAATCCCGACTAATTTCTCACGTTTGGGTGAAGCGCATGGGGTGATGCAGTCTGAAGCCTAAGGCATTGGTGTGTGGAAATCCTGGCCGATTCAAGCCTGATTCATCTTGACAAAGGTCAGTCGTTCCACATTTCCGGAACGGCTGTGATGAAACACTACTAGCCAGGAAGGACAGCTTCTCCACTGCAAACTCGGCAAGTTGCGGCCACACATCCAGTTTGGCTGCCCAGTAGTCCAGCGGATCTTCTAACTGGGGTGGCAGAGTGCTGTCCAAGTAGGCCAACACCTGTTGGTCAAGGGTCTGCTCCAGGTCCTGCTGCTGCTGACGAGTGCCTTCCTCACTAGGCGGGTGAAGGAAGCTGCTCATCAGCGACTCCAGACTTAGGTTGCTGCTGATGGAGCTGATACTGCTCCTACCCACACAATCTCCCCCGGCAGCCGCGGCAGTAGTACGTGAGCGCTGAAGAACCCCCCGGTCAGACCTGTCAGAGGAGGGACGATGCCGCACATAGGCAGCGGCCAACTGACTACGGAGGATTTCCCTATAGTATTTGAGTTTGTCCTCCCTCTCAGCAGCTGGGAAAAAGGCTCTCATTTTGGACCGGTAGTGAGGGTCCAATAGGGTGGAGAGCCAGAAGTCATCCCTCTGCCGGATGGTGACTATTCGGCTGTCACTAGCCAGGCAAATCAGCATGCTGCGGGCCATCTGCGCAAGTGACTCTGAGGGACTCCCTGCCTCCATCTCCACTGTAAACTGCCACGGTGCTTCTGCCTCGTCTTCCTCATCTCCATCAACCTCCTCCAGCTGCTCCTGCTCCTCTGCTCCTGTCACCTGGGTAGAAAAACCATTCATTTCACCAGACAATGCTTGTGTTCCAATGTCGTCCTCCTCCTCCAGTTCAGTCCCCACCGGACTCATGTAGCTGCAAGATGTAGTCGCCACGTCTCCAGTCCCCTGCCCAGACAGATTTTGTAGCATCCGGGACATGAAGCAGTGGAATGACGTTATTCATCCCGTAGTCCTGGTGACTAACAACTAACGTGGCCTCCTCAAATGGCCTCATCAAACGGCAGGTGTCACACATGAGCTGCCACTGGCTGATATCAAAGTTACACAGGGGAGTACTCCTGTCTGCCTGGAACATCAAAAAATTGTTAATGGCCTTTCTCTGTTCATACAGTCGGTCTAACATGTGCAGGCTGGAATTCCAATGGGTGGAAACATCACATATCAGCGTGTGTTGGGGGAGGCTGTTCTGCCGCTGCAACTCGAGGAGGGTGTGTCTGGCTTTGTAGGAATGGATGAAGTGCATGCTGTAACGGGTATGATGGATTCGCTGGACCACCGCAAGCGATGATAGTTTAAGCCACACCAGAGAGCGGAGTCAAAGTAGCCCCCGGTATTTACCAGAGCCCGCCGCAAAGCGGGATGGACTTGCTGCGGTGTGAGGCTACCAGGTCGCTACCCCCGACGTGACTTGCTTGCGATGGCGGCCGGGGTAATGCGTGGTACAGAATCGTAATCCAGAGACGTAGTCAGGGACAGGCAGGAGGTCAGGACGGGCGGCAGAGGTCCGTGGTCAGAGACGGGCAGAAGGTCAGGGCAGGCGGCAAACAGGCGAGGTCAGGAAACGTAGCGGAATGGACTGGTACATGGGTAATCAAGACAGAACTTCAATACTCTCAAGACTCTCTAACGCACACCAACAATCTGGCAGAGAGTGCAGGGGGCGTATACAATATATAGGACCAGCGGCCGGCAATTAGCAAATTATCGGCGCGCTGCCCCTTTAAATCCAGAGAAGCCGTCGCGCGTGCGCGCCCTAGGCAGCGGGTACGCGCGCGGCGGTCGGCACAAGCTGGAGCATGGGAAACAGGAGCGTGGACTGGTAAGTAACTAGACGCCGCAGCCTGGGCAGCATGGGGATGGTCACGGGCGGCCACAGCACCCACGCCGGACCCCCTGCGAGCAGGGGGGCGGCCGCGGGTGATGACAGCACCCGCGTCGGACCTCCTGCGAGCAGGGGGGCGGACGCGGGAGGCGACGGTACCCACGCTGGACACCATAACACATGCACAGTTTCCTGGCCATTTTAAGAATCTTCTGAAGATCGGTGGAAGACTTCAGGAACTTTTTCACAACCATATTGAACACATGTGCCATGCAGGGCGCATGGACATCCCTCCTCAGCGTAGAGAAAGCCACACATCGATTTCTTGCTGCATGACGCTGAGCAGTTCCTCCCCTATGTGACTTCACTCGCCGTGGCAAGCCAGGTGTAGAACTGCGTGACACCGCTGTGCCCTACACATGTGGTATGATGGAGCAGCACTTGTGGAGGCTGAGGTGGTGGTGGTGGTGGAGGAGGAGGGGCGGCGGACATTGGCACAGGAGCAGCAGTTTGACAACGTGGAGGAGAAAGCGGCGTCTCCTGTCCAAGTTGTTGGTGTGGCTGGGCAGGAAGCAAATTCACCCAGTGGGCCATAAAGGACATGTACTGGCCCTGCCTGGACTTACAGCTCCACACATCTGCGCTGCCGTGTACATTGGAACAAACCGATAAGCTCAAGGACTTGCCCACCTTCTGTTCTACATATTTGCGAAGGGCTGGTACTGCCTTTTTGGAAAAGAAATTACGGCTTGGAACTCACCACCTCGGCTCAGCACAGGCCATTAATTCTCTGAATGGTGCAGAGTCCACCATTTGGAAAGGGAAGGACTGCAGTACCAACAACTTGCACAGGAGCCCAGTCAGCTTCTGCACCTTAGGATGGTTGGAAGCATACTGTTGTCTTTTTGCAATCGCCTCGCTGAACGACTGCTGGTGCCATGATAGCGAGGAGCAGGAGCATCTGGACCGGGAGATGATGGCAAAAAGAAACAGCTCCCTTCTGCAGAGGTGGTGGAGCCTTGACTGGCTGCAATGGCATGCGTGCCACTGGGCGCTGCAGCGGCGGCAAGATGGACCACCACATCTGAGCCACGTTTCTCCCAGGCCACCGGATGGTGATGCTGGACCGTGGTGCCAACGTTAGCTCCCTGGCCACACTTCACTTTCTGCCCACAGATTCTACATATACCCATATTCGGCTCCTCCGGTGTCTTAGCAAAGACCTGCCACATCGCCGAGTAGCTGATTTTCCCGCCAACGCTCCCCACTGACTGACTACTACTGCTGCTGCCTCACTGAGCCCCTGTGCCTCTACTTTCTTGGACCTGCGAAGCGGGTTTTCTAACCCATGGCCGTTTGGCTCCTGACCTCGCACTGCTGCTACCTTGCTGACTCACGGCTACAATACCCACTTGCTGACTGCGCCGCTGCCTGACGTGCAAGCTGACCCCCTCTTCTCCTGACGATGATTATGCCCTTGCTTCACCCGGCTCCCAAGGGCAGTCGGCTACATCATCAACGATTATTGTTTGATCTTCACTGCTGTCCTCCTCAACGGTCTTGATATGCAGAGGCTTACCCCTCACAACATGACCTCCCATGCCACTCTCCACATCTATACTTTGCCACCTACTGCAAGAAGCAGGGGATATCGGCCCCATTTCTTCTCTGCCAAGTAGCTGCTGACTGTCCTCCTCAAATTGTTCATCCTCGCTGTATAGCGGCGCTGAGCCCAGACCACATAGTAGATCTCTGGCTGAGGGAACCGAATGGGACAGAGGCGGGTTGAGGACAGGTGAGGGCCACTGACCCCGCTCTCCCGGGCCATGCCAACTAAGGGTTGTTTCTGACGTTCCCACCGACTCTTGGCTGGGGTTGTCAGATGTCATCTGGGAGGAAGTGGATGACCTAGTCAACCAATCAAGAACCCTTGGGTTGCTGGTCAACACACGGCCGCTAGATGACACCGGCAGTTCTGGCCTCACTGAGTGACCCCTGCTGCGACGTCCCCTTACTGTGCTGTGACCTGTGCCTGCTCCAGGAATGTTTGTGCCACTGCCACTCTCATGTCAAGAGCCTGCCACCTCTCTGTCTGACATACTGTTTGTTAAAAAAATTACAGACTCTGTTTAATTAAGATAACTGTATATGATAAATACACATCCTGTATTTGACTCCAAATGAACCCACTAACAGGCTTGGGTAACCCTTGGATATAAATTACACAAAATAAATGAGCAGCAAAAAATGAACTGGTATGTAGCGTGTTAAAATGCCGTGTATTTTACTGACTAAAAAAGCAGAAACACGCTTAATTAACCTTCGGATATAAATTATGCTGTAGGAATCACCAGGAAAAACTTTGTCTTTGGCGTTGAAAAACACAGTTTCTTTTACTGACAACAAAAGCAGAAACACGCTTAATTAACCTTTGGATATAAATTATGCTACAGGAAACATTTCTCTTTGGCGTTGAAAAGCACTGTTTCTTTTACTGACTACAATAGCACAAACACGCTTAATTAACCAATAGATATAAATTGCGCAAAAGAAATGAGCAGCCAAAAATGAACTGGTATGTGGATTGTAAAAACGCTGTTTCTTTAACTGAATACAACAGCAAAAACAGGCTTAGATAACCCTTGGATATTCAATGTACTCCAGAACTGAGCAGATAGCATTAAAATGTATATGCAGCTGAATTGGACGCACACTGGACTTCATTTCCAAGAAACCTCAAAATTAAAATGGAAGAGAAGCAGTCTCTGAGAAAAGCTGTGACACCCCCCCCCAAAAAAAAATCGCTGTATAAAAGTTATTTCTTTTGTGTGAGATCTCAGCTAGAGATACTGCAGCAGATAAGTCACGGAACAGATATAAGGTATGTGAACTTCCATCATCTTGTCCGGACTTATATAGTGCGGTGACTTCAAATAATCCCGCCGGTCTCTGATTGGCTTCATATCTGCACATGACTTCTATCTACCTACCTACTTACTGGGGGGACTCTATCTACCTATCTACTGGGGCCCCTTATCAACTTACCTACCTACTGGGGGGGCACTAACTACATTCCTACCCACTGGGTGCCCCTATCTACCTACCTACTAATGACCCCTATCTGCCTACCTACCTACTGGGAGGGGCCCTATCTACCTACTTTTCTACGGGTGGGGGGGCTATCCACCTACTTACCTACCTATGGGGGGCCCTATTTACCTACATACTTTTCTACTGGGGAGCCATATCTACATACTTACCTACCTATGGGGGGCCCATATTTACCTATCTACCTTCTGGCTGCCCTCATCTACCTACCTACTTACTGGGGGGGGGGGGGCATATCTACCTACCTGCTGGGTTTCCCTATCTCCCTAGCTACCTACTGGGGGGCCTCCTATCTACCTAACTGTCTAACTACTGGGGAGTCCTATCTACTTACCTACCTACCTACTGGAAGCCCTATCTACCTACTTACCCACTGCAGGCCCCTATCTACCTACCTACCTTCTGGGGACCCTAAATACCTACCTACAAGAGAGGGACCTATACCTCTTTACCTACTAGGAGCCTTATATAACTACTTACGGGAGGCCTATATACCTATCTACCAAAGGGGCTTATATGCCTAGCTATGAGGGGCCCTACCTACCTATAAGGGCACCAAGGGGGTAATAATTACCATTTGGGGCCCTATGGATGGAGAGTTTCTACATAGGTGGGGGGTTAAGTTGGAAGATTATAGAAAACTGAGAAGTCTCAGGTGTTTGTGTTGTACGTTCTGCAGGGATGAGTTGTGTCTGGTAGAAGTCATCATGGTGGTCTGGACCAGAAGAAGAAAAAAAGGGAAATTGAATAACTCATCAGACAAGACATCACCTGTGAGTCACTAAATGCAACTGCATTGTGTGCAGAGCACTATATGGTCACTGTATAATGGTAATTTTGGTCTTGGTGTAATGGTTTAAATTTCCTAACAGCATGGTGGTTTGGTAGAAGTATGTGGTGATGATGTGGCGATATTAATTTGTCTTTACATGTATATATACAGTGTCTTGCGAAAATATTTGGCCCCCTTGAACTTGTCAACCTTTTGCCACATTTCAGGCTTCAAACATAAAGATTTTAAATTTTAATTTTTTTGTGAAAAAATCAAAAACAAATGGGACAAAATTTTGAAGGGATAAATTGTTGGATTATTTTAAACTTTTGTAAAAAAAAAAAAACTAAAAAAGGGGGGTGTGAAAATTTATTCGGCCCCTTTACTTTTTTGCGCAAACTTTACCCCAGAATTTAGTGAGGATCTCTGAATGATCAATGTTGTCCAAAAAGACTGATATTTAAATTTAATCCCCCTGTGTGTAATCAAGTTCCGTATAAATGCCCCCTGCTCTGTGATAGTTCGGGGTTCTTTTTAAAAGTGCAGAGGCTCATGAAGAAAAAGGAACACCCAGGAGGCCCGTGATCTGTTGTGGAGAATTTTTTTAACCCGGTTTTGGTTTCAAAAAAGATTTCCCAAACTTTAAACTCCAAGGGCACTGTGCAGCGTCATTTAAAATTTGGGAAAGGGGTTTTAGCCATGCAGAATACAAGGCCCCCCCCCCCCTTACTCTAAATTTTCTCTCAAACAAGGGAAAAAAATATCAGTTTTTGCCCCAAGGGCTGATGATCACTCTGGTGAACGTGTCAAAACCCCCGAGGTGGGGGGAGTTTTTCCCCAAGGAAAAACAATCAGTCGTACACTGCACAAATCTGGCCTTATGGAAGATTGGCAAGAAGAAAGCCATTTTAAAAGATACCCAAAAAACTTCGCTTAAGTTTTCCCAAGCCATTGGGAGAACCCCAACATTTTGGAAGAAGGTGTTGGGTTTTGTGAAACCAAAATCGGTCTTTTTGGCCCAAAATGCAAAACGATATGTTTGGGTAAAAACCCAAAAAACTTTCACCCTGAACTTATCTCCTGTCAAACAGGGTTTTTTGGCAGCATAGGGTTTGGGGCCCGTTTTATTTCAGAGTGAGGGAAGATGGTTAAAAATTGAGGGGAAGATGGACAGAACCCCAATATGGACCATTCTAAAGAAAACCTGTTGGAGTCTTTTAAAGACCCTGAAACGGGACGGAGATTTTTATTTTCCCAAAACAAAAAAATTTGATCCCAAACATAAAGAAAAATCTAAAATTTGAAGGGTTAACAAAAAATTTATTAGTTAGTATGTGTTAGTAGGGCCAAGTCAAAGCCCAGACCTAAACCAATCGAGAATTTTGGGGAAAGGCTAAAAAATGTTTTCAAAACGCTCCCCCCCAACCCTCAGTAAAAGGGCTTGAGCTTTTTTCCAAGGAAGAAGGGGCAAAAATTTTTAAGCCCTTCAATGTGAAAAAGATAGAGACTACCCCAAGCGACTTGCAGCTGTAATTGCGAAAAAAGGTGGAAATAAAAAGTATTAATTAAAGGGGGGCTGAATATTGCACGCCCACTTTTCAGTTTTTTTTTTTTCAAAAGTTTAAATTATCCAAAAAAATTTTGTTAACTTCACAATTGTGCCCCATTTGTTGTGTTCTTCAAAAAAAAAATTAAAAATTTTATTTTTATTTTTTAAAGCTAAAATTTGGGGGCAAAAGTTTGAAAAGTTCAAGGGGGCCGAATACTTTTGTAAGGCACTGTATAAGTTTTTTATTTGGTTATGTATGCCTTGGTATACTGGTTTGGTCAGTAACAGTATGATAGTATTAGTCAGTAGATGGTAAAAATATGTGGCAGTATTATTTGGTCTTTGTATATTGTTGTTGTTTGGCAATATTGGTCTTAGTTACTGACACTGGTTAGTATAAGGATAGCTGCTATGCAGCTTAATATGGGCTGGCTTTTTCAGAAAAGTTGTAGTGTTGGGTGGAAGGCCATTTCCATGTTCCAAACAAGGTCTTACAATCCTATTAAAAACCCTGTTAATAAATCCCAAAAGGGGTTTTCGTTTGTACCTGAAATTCAAAGCAACAGTGAAGCTAATGAGAGGGCTCTTACCCCCAGGCTTGAGGGAAACCAGAACCAGTGGGAGACTGGTAAAAGTACATGTTTGTGGTTTTGGGTAATAGACTCAGGCGACAGTTAGAGAGGATTATTTATGTTGATTAAGTGGCTAGATGACCTAGGTTTTTGTTTACATGTTGTTTGTATCTGTGCTGACCTAATCTGAGGAATAAAGCTGGCTGAGGCCAGTTTTAAAAAACATCCCTGAGTCAGAGTGCCTTCTCTGTTTTACCAAAAATGGCAATCCCATGAGCTAAGTGAGCCACTGGACTGTCAGTGTTGGCAATGTGAGTGCTCATACCACAAGTAACTAATTAACTGGTTACATTTGGCTTGGATTTTGTAAAGTTACGTCTTTTTATTTTTTAATAAATTAATGCGGCCTGACCATAAACCTGAGTTTATGTATGGCCTAGAGGAGGCTCGGTACCTTGTGATTATTGGCAGAAGACTAATCAAGCCACATGTGAACAAACTAAAATAATACGAAAAATGGCCTAAGGGTGCTTTAATAGTTTTTTTTTGGAGTGTTTTTTTTTTGGGAGAAATGAAAAGATTAATGCTGTGTGCATCCGAAAAACACATAAAAAAGAGGGTTGTAATGTTGCACAATTTTTTCTATAAATATTTATTTTTATTTTTTAATTTTTTTTTTTTTACTTTTTTTAGTTTTTTTACATTTTTTTTAAAATCCATGAAGGGATAAAATGTTTTAAATTTTTTTTACACTTAGTAATGTATTAAAATTTCATTATTTAATAATTTAATCTATGTCAGTTTGACACGGCAGTGACAGGCAGGGGCCCCAGTCGCCCCGATACTAGCTTGTTACACGACGCCCTGGGGTGCTCCAGGTCCCCGGGGGTAGTGTGCAGTCTTCCCCGGGCCTGTGGGTTAGGGTTTTCCCGATCACCCAAAAAACCCTGGAAAGCCCTTTGATTATGCTGCGGTCACTGATTGTGGCAATCAAAGGATTAAGCGCCGGGGAGCAGAGGTTTCCCCTGCTCCCCAGCACTTGTAGAGGTTGTGCTGGGAACAGGGCTGTGAAGTACAGCTCTGTTCTCAGCGCAACTGCGGCGAGGGAGCCGTAAAACCTGATGTCTGCAGCAACACCAAAAGATATGCTGCAGACGAACGACCTGAAATGCCCAACATCAAAAGATAGCGTGCGGTCGTTAACATGTTAATTAAAGAAAAAAAGTCAGGAAAGGTAATGTGGATGGCAGAGGGCTTTTCAATGCCATTGGATGGGTCTATGTCAAAAACCATTACTAATTACTCCTGATTTGAGGAGAGATGTTTTGTTCCAGACCGATGTTTCTAATTCAGGTTGAGCCATGGTACTGTCACAAATGTTGAGGAACATCCGGTAGTTTACTAGGGCAGAAATGTAACTCCTGCATAAAAAAGCATCATGCCAAGAGGGCGCTAGAGTCACTACAATTTTATCTGCCTTTTTTAAAAGGGGGGTTTGTGTGTGCCTGTGAAAAGCTTTTTGGTCAAAGGGTTAAAAAATAAGTAGTGAAGTATTCTGGCATGTGGTGTTTTTTTTTTGTCTTTAAGGGGTTTTTTTCGCTTTGTTTGGTGGACTTAATATTGGGGGGTTTAGATTTGGGGCTTTTTGAAAGGACAGTATTATACAGTTTTTTTTTATTTGTAACGTTTTCTTTTTTGTAAAATTTTCCCCCTGAGTTCCATGTTTGACAATTTCTTTTCCAGTGCACAAAACTTGTGCGTGCATGCCTTTTTGACCAAAGTTCGAGGGTCCATACGCGTGCGGATTGGGGTTTCACACTGCTCTTAGAAGCCCCTACCTGGTTAAATGATCAAGTGGCAACATGGATCCATTCCAACTTGGAAGCGATTTTTCTGTCATGAGCAATCACTCGAGGTGTGATGCTGGGGGAGGTGGTAGCATGGGGTGCAGGAAATGAGAAAGTAGCGGGTAAAGTTAGAAAGAAGGGGTAGAGGGAAGAGTGTCGGGAGGTAGTCCTGAACTGGCACACCCCAACAAATTTGAATATTTTTGGGTGAGGGGAGTCGGTCGAAATAGCTTGTGAGCAAGTACTACCCTGTCTGTTCCTAAGATGGGGAATAGGAGTGCAGGTCGGCTAGACAGGTGCTAGTGTTGGGGGGTCCATTATAAAGGGGGACAGATGGGCAATTGCCCCAAAGACCGGGATGTCAAATAGTTGTTGTTTACTGGGGCCCAGTTCGACATAGCGGATTGGGTGACAGATTGTGAGAATCCGCTGTCATGGTCCAAAATCGGCACCCAATGACAAAGTAGAGGTAGGGGGTGTCCTTAAAATTATTTTTAGGGACTAGGCCCAAAGTCAAGGCGGAACCTTTAGGGTAAAATTTTCAAAAAAAATTACTGTTCCATGGGCCACCCAGGCAGGAGAGGGAGAATAGAGAGGTGAAAAGTTTTCAAAATTTGTGTTAGAAAGAGAGATTTGGGTTTTGCAGAAAGGCTGAATTCTTTTTGGTTAAGGATTATGCTAGGGTTTGGGCTGCACCTAAATGGGGGGGTGAACTGTCTGGGGGACAAAATGGTGGAACTGGGGGAAAATGTAAACTAGGGGGCTGGGGGGGGAGGGTAAATACACATAAGCATGAAAAATAGAGAGTGGAAATTAGTAAAAAATCAAGGGGTGGGGGGGAGGGGGGGTGTAGCAATAGTTAAAAAGAATAGGGAGAAAGGAATAAAAACTGAAAAATCTCTAAATTGCAATGCTAACTAATGCCAGGAGTCTGACCAATAAACTAAATGAACTATAATTATTAATTGTAGAAAAAAAATAGACATAGGGGGGAATGGACATGGGGTGGATGAGAGTAGACTGGGGCAGTTTTTTTACGGGTTCAGTCTATTTAGAAGTGACCCTAAAACCGGAAGGGGGGAGGTGTATGTCTCTATGTAAAAATACTGTTGAAGCCAACACTGAAAGAGATATAGGTACAATTAATGAACAGGTGGAACCCTTATGGGTAAATATACATGGGTAATAACAGTATATAATTCAAAATAGGAGTCTGCTATAGGCCCCCAAGATAAAACAAAGCCCATGGAAGATATACTCCTAGGCAAATAGATGAAGCAACTAACAGAATGAGGTGGTTTATTATGGGCGACTTTAACTACCCAGACCATAATTGGAATCTGAAACCTGTAGCTTTCACAAAGGAAACATGTTTTTGTCTATAACTAAAGATAATTACCTTTCCCAAATGGTGCAGGATCCGACTAGAGGAAAGGCCCTTCTAGACTTAATATTAACTAATAGACCTGACAGAGTAACAAAGGTTCAGGTTGAGGGGCCACCTGGGAATAGGAACCATAATATAATAAACTTCCATTTATCCTTCAATAAAGCTTTTTGTCATGGAGCCACAAAAACACTGAATTTGAGGGAAGGCTAATTTTATCCTTCTTAGAGAGGCCCTAAACCGTATTGACTGGGAGAAGGTGTTAAAAATAGCAGAACAAAAAATAAATGGGAGATCTTTAAAATCATCTTAGGCGCCCACTGTGAGAGGTACATACCATATGGTAAAAAAAAATTTTGAAACAGGAAAAACCCAATGTGTATCAACAGATATGTAAAGGAGGCAATAAAAAACAAAAAGAAAGTGTTTCAGCTACTAAAACAGGATGAGAGTGAAGAGGCACTAAAAAGCTATAAGGAAAAAAATAAAATATGTGAAAAAAGATTAAGGCAGCAAAGCTGGAGACAGAAAGACGTATTGCCTTAGAAATTAAAAGTAATCCCAAAATATGTTTTAACTATATAAATAGTAAAAAGATTAAAAAAGAAAATGTTGGCCCTTTAAAAAGTATTGAGGGAGAGACTATAGAGGGCGATGACAATTTCTTCTCCACTGTATTTACCGAGGAGGATGACCTTCCTGTTGATGAGCAAAGGGAGGAGGTAAATTCCAACTTAAATGTTTCTTGTCTAACCCAGGAAGAAGTGCAGGTCCACCTTAGGAAGCTTAAAAAATCACCTGGCCCTGACTGTATACATCCGCGCGTCCTAAGGGAGTTAAGTAATGTGATAGAGAGGCCCCTATTCTTAATATTTATGGACTGTATAATAATGGGTTATGTCCCAAAGGATTAGCGCATAGCAAATGTGGTGTCAATATTCAAAAGGGGGTCAAAAAGTGATCCAGGAAACTATAGGCCAGTAAGTTTAACCTCTGTTGTGGGTAAAATGATTGAAGGTTTTCTAAGAGATGCAATCCTGGACTATCTCACTGAAAATAAATGTATAATGCCGTTCCAGCATGGGTTTATGAAGGATCGGTCTTATCAAACTAATCTCATCAGCTTCTATGAGGAAGTTAGTTCCAGACTGGATCAGCGTGAGGCACTGGATGTCATATATTTGGATTTTTCTAAAGCATTTGATACAGTGCCACATAAAAGGTTGGTAAGTAAAATGAGAATGCTTGGACTGGGGTAAAATGTGTACAAGTGGGTAAGCAACTGGCTCACTGATAGAAAAGAAAGGGTGGTAATTAACGGTACATACTCAGAATGGATCCCCGTTACTAGTGTGGTACCACAGTGCTCAGTATTGGGCCCTATGCTCTTTAATATTTTCATAAATGATTTTACACAGGGATTGCACAGTAGAATATTGATCTTTGCAGATGATACTAAGCTCTGTAAAGTAATCCACACAATAGAGGATAATGTGTTATTACAAAGGAATTTGGATAGGTTGGAGGCCTGGGTAGAGAAGGGGGCAGTGAGATTTAACACTGATAAATGCAAGGTTATGCACATGGGGAGGAAAAATCCATTACATGATTACATGTTAAATGGAAAAACATTGGGTAAAAGTGACATGGAGAAGGACTTGGGAATCCTGGTGGACAGTAAACTTAACTGTAGCAGCCAGTACAGGCAGCAACAGCCAAGGCAAGTAGGATCATGGGTTGTATTAAAATGGGCATAGATGCACATGATGGGAACACATTATACAACTTACTGGTCAGACCACACATGGAATATTGTGTACAGTCGTGGGCACCAGTGCACAGGAAAGACATTGCAGAGCTTGAGCAGGTACAAAGGCAGGCAACAAAAATTTAAAAAAGGGAACTGGGTGGACTGCAATCCCAGAAAGATAAGCAAGGTTAGGGTTATTTTGTTTAGAGAAAAGACGGCTTCGGGGGGGACATAAGAAAAAATGTTTAAATTATTAAGGGCCATATAGAGATCTCGCTAAAGATTTTTTTTATATCCAGGACTGCATCAAGAACAAGGGGGCATCCTCTATGTCTTGAGGAAAGAAAGTTTCTACATAAACATAGAAAGATATTCTTTACTGTTAGAGCGGTGAGACACTGGAACTCTCTGCCAGAGGAAATTGTCATGGTGAATTCCTAACAGAGTTTTAAGAAGGGGTTGGATGCATTTCTGGAGCTGATAATTATAACAAGTTTTTAGGGGACTGGATTCTGGGATGGGTCGTTGATCCAGGGATTTATTTGATTGCCAGTTGGAGTCGGGGAAAGGAAATGTTTCCCTAACATGAGGACAATTGGCTTCTACCTTATGTGGGTTTTTGCCTTCCTCTGTATCAACATTTTAACACTTTAGCAACACTTTAGCAAAATGGGCTGAACTGGATGGACGTATGTCTTTTTTTGGCTGGACAAACTATGTAACTATGTAACTATGACAAACAATACCCCTCTCACATGGTTGGATCAGAACAAAGTCAAAAGGTGACAGGGTGTTTTTGTTTCTCTTTTTACAGAACTTTAATTTCACAGTCAAGCAACCAAGAGGGTTACAGAGGAATGCTGCCACACTGTCTATTGCTCCTGGTTTATTGAAAAAGAAACCCAGCCCTCCACTTTGGAAAACAGTAAAGGTATACATGAACTCGCAGTAGGCATAATTCTGAAGATAGTGTGCATCTCAAACAGGTTATTGTGATCCAGAAATTTTTATTTCACTGTAATGAGGTTGTTTTATATTATTTTTGTTCTGGGTATGGATTTTTGTAGAATAGTGAATTAGTTAAAAGTGGGCCCAACTATGAGCGTTTCAGTTGGTCCTAGTTAATCCCAGGTGAATCTGCTGGGATTGTCAATGATTATTTAGGTTTGAGTCATACAGTCTATTAGCGGCACATGGACAAAACCATGTCAACATGTGGCTGCCAATGACTTCACAAATCTTATATTACTGTTTCAAAAGCAAATTTGTGCAGCTACTGGTGGCCATGTGCAGGCATGATTTCAACCTGTGTTCAACCTGGCTATCTGACCCTAGATTCTGCAGTAAGTGTAGACTTGAGTGAAAGTCTGATCTAAAGAAAACACAGTGCTGTGTCATTTAGTGCAAATGGGAAGGTGTATATTATTTTTCTACTTTAATTTACACCTACATTTACTGCTTCTTATTTTGTTAGATTTTGATAAATAAAGCTAACTTGTAAATAAAAATTAACCTACCTGTAAGCGTAGAATTTTTGCTGCCTACCATGCCCTCAATGGAAGATCTCTACAATATATACAGTTGTTGCAATAGTTAACAGGACTGTTGCATCTTTATTATCCAGTCTCTTTTCTCATCCTGGTCTAGCACATGTCTGTATGTTACCTAGATTTTAATTAAACTGTTTATTTACCAAATATCAAATGTACCATTTTTCATGCACTGTAAAGGGAACTGGATGTTTACTTGGTAGTGCATTAAAAGAAATAAGTTCTCGAATGAACATCGTTATAGTGGTTTAACCACAGCTTTAAACAAAAATATGGATGTTTTTATTTCAAAGAGTTTTCCTAGTGATACAATACATAGACACAAACCATAAGCTGCTGAAATTGCCATTTCTCGGTAAAATTAAAATTGAAGACCCACAAAACAAACAACATAACTATTGATTCTCTCTTATCTGGACAAAAATATTGAGCATTACTCAAAGAAGTATCCAAGACAGATAAATTATAAAGGCAATTGCTCTGCAGCAACCAGTTCCTACACCAGGGATATAAGTAGAAGAGATATTATACAAGAATAGTACATCACTTGAATAGTTTGTAACCAACACGTGAAGGGGCTTATAGATACTGAAAATAAGTCCAAGTATTCGCTTTTACACGAGTGGCTTGCTTTGTTTTCAAATTTAAAGCATCATAGAAATGTGTGTTTTATAATAGATTATATTTCTGATGTCTTTAATACTTTTTATTGTTTATAGATTGTAAAATTTATTTTTTTTAAATGAAAAAGTTAGTGTACTTATTCTCATGCAAATACTGTAACTGTAGTAAAATGTTTTATATTGTACATCTATAAGAAGTGTCATAAACGCCATCTATATTTACTACTTTGCCGTAGGCAAACAAACTCTATCAGTTCTCAATCTATAAAACATTAAAACGTAACTTTTATTATGTATAACACTTAACCTCGATACACAAATATTTTAAAAACCTGATTTTAACCTTTTCAATTTATCCCCTTTCTAATTGTGAAGGAATAATTCTTTTTATTATCAAGTCTGGTGGAACACCACCTATTAATAGGGGAGCCCTATATATACAGTGATTTACTAACTCCAAAAAGGGATCCAAAACATCTTACTTGGGCAGTCACCCCTAATCGAGGGACATAAAACATATAAGGTTTCCTTGTGAGACCCTCTGCAGCTGGAAAACACAGTAAGAGAGGGGGGAAAAATCACAAATTAAAATGTCATGCCTGACCTCCCCAACATGTTTCACCAGCTAATTGGCTTCATCAGGGGATAGAGTTCCGGTCCCATGTGGTCTAGCTCATTTTCTTTTATATTATCTTAGGTTCACACCCAATTCAGGTGCTCACCAATTGGCCACCAGAGATTCAACAATACCCATTCCCCCTTTTACTTTCCTGCATGCATACTGATACTATGTGCTGCTAATGCTGCGTTCTAATAAACAACATTCCTCAGGCAAATTCACCATCTCCATAGCGGGCTTGCGCCCTATCTTACCATGCCGCCCGCTCACTGTACCAATGGACATTTCTGCCCTAACTGTGATGGACTTCCGTCCAACTTCTCTCACATTATTGCATCTGCGTGGCTCACCTAGACCGGACTAAGCGAAATAGGTATTACATTTTTGAGCACACTGCTAACTTTGTCCCTTCACATAAACCTTTTCCCCTCTATGTCTAATATGCATATTCATTGTGAATACGTACTCCATTATACTATACACTGCTATCTTTGTCTCTTCCCATAAACCTCTTCTCCTCTGTATCTAAAAAACATATTCATTTTAATAAAGCTTCAGGCCTTATGATTTTCCCACCCCCCCTGCAATTTCACCTCCCATTTTCCCCACTAAATATTCTTTCTTACAGGTCTCAACTAGTTATCTAATTCATTATGTTACAATGGAAATGTGCAGAAATGCTAGTTCATTCATGCTCTATTGTATTTGCATACATTGCATTTGCATACAAATTACGCCACGGTAAAACAATAAATTATACATAATTTGATGGTAATTACTCCAAAATTCATCCCTCATAGCAACGAAGTGTAATTTATATGTGATTAGTTTCTAAAAATTCTTTAGCAAAATAAGATTTACCCAATTGGTAAATAGAACGTGGGCCTCATATGATTAATACTTATCATCATTGCAAAAAACTGGGAAAGTGAGGGACAAAGAGAGGGCAAAGGGGGCAGGAGGGAGATAAGGGAAGAGAAAACGAAAAAAAAAAAGGAATGTGAACTCTGGTGCTCCTATAGTCATATATTCAACCATGCTTATACCACTGACCGTACTTAATCACATATATTATGTATCTTCAAAAATTATATGGGGAATCAGCAGGATTAAATAAATGCTGAAAATGAAAAGTCTTCATTTAGGCCTTTGGGGTTCAATGTATTGAGTCTATATATCCATCTTGCCTCTTCCTGTAACAAAACTATATCCAGATCGCCCTTTCTTTTCCCTAGCTTTTTCGCACAGATGCCCCAAAATTTTAGCACCTCTATTTCACCATTATGTACTTCCAAAATGTGTCTCGCTAGGAGAGTATCACCTCTAGTTTTAATAGTACTCAGAAGTTTAGAGATCCGACGACGAAACTTCTGTATGGTTTTTCCCGCATAGATCTTGGGACAGGTGCACATAGCCCCATAAATCACCCCTCTAGTTTTACAGTTGATAAATTGTCTTATCTCAAATCTTCTCTTGTCAATGGGATTAACAAATTCTTTAGTTTTTCCATATAAATTTGGGCAAAATGAAACAGTTGCCACAAGGATATGAGCCTACCACCGGAGACTGTAACCATGTTTTTTTTTTTTATCTCCCTCAAAGTGACTATGCACAAATTCATCCCTAAGATTTTTTCCTCTTCTATATGTGACACTAGGATATTTCGGAATCATCTCAGAGAGTACCGGATGTGCTTTCAGAATGTGCCAATGTCTTCTAAGTATACCTCTCATTTCATTAGTTCTATCATCGAAGGTAAACCCATACAACGAATTAAATCAGTTTTTTTCTTCTTCTTTTGTTTATTCATTAATAAATGTCCTCTGACATTAGTCAAAGCCCGAATAAACGCCTTCCTCAAACATTTTTTTGGATAACCTCTTGCCTGAAAACATGCATTTAACTTTATACATTCTTCATTGAAAGCCTCTAATGTAGAACAGTTCCTACGAGCCCTAAGAAATTGGCCTATGGGAATCCCCTTCTTTAGGGAAGGTGGATGCCAGCTAGAAAGGTGTTTTTCCCACATATCTTTGTCTGAATCTGCTTGTTTTCATCCAACAATAGTGATGAGCGATTACGTTGACTATCGTCATCGGGTCGATAGTCGATATCGGCAATTATCAATAAGATATCCGATAGTCGATAATAGATTATCACCGATGACCATTAAAGTCTATGGGAGAGGAACAACACCTTCATTCTCACACCCAAAGAGGAATGGAGAAACTGGAATTAACATCCACAACAGTCAAATGGATACGTGCTACATCTTAGGCAACACACTTAGGTTATAAAAGCCACAGAAAAAAAAATCACAGACCATTCACTTTCCCTATCTTGCACCACAGCATGACCCTTAAAACTTCATGACCCACAAATTAAAAAGTGCCAGAAGGCAGTATGATTTGAACCATCATTTTACTTGAACTGGACATTGAATATCCCTGTCCTGGAACGCAGCATGAGCCCCAAACCTGCATGACCCCAGATTAAAAAGTGCCGGAGTCTTTCAACCACCATTTTAGTTGAACTGAACATCAACTATATCTGTTCTGTACCACAGTATGACCATTAAACCTGTCTGACCCACAGATTAAAAAGTGCTGGGAAAAGGAGTCTTTGAACCACCATTTTAGTTGAACTGGACATTGACTATACCTGTCCTGGACCGCAGTATGACCATTAAACCTGTCTGACCCCCAAATTAAAAAGTGCCGGGAAAAGGAGTCTTTGAACCACCATTTTAGTTGAACTGGACATTAACTATATCTGTCCTGTACCGCAGTATGACCATTAAACCTGTCTGACCCACAGATTAAAAAGTGCCGGAAATAGGAGTCTTTCAACCACCATTTTAGTTTCACTGGACATTGACTATACCTGTCCTGGGCCACAGCATGAGCCCCAAACCTGCATGACCCCCACATTTAAAAAGTGCCGGAAAAAGGAGTCTTTCAACCACCATTTTAGTTTCACTGGACATAGACTATACCTGTCCTGGGCCACAGCATGACCCCTAAACCTGTTTGACCCACAGATCACAAAGTGGCACTATGCTATTTTGTACAGTGACTGTCATTTAGTATATTTTTTGGTAACTGACATTTGTTTACAGAATTTATTTAGGGAAGTTTTATTTATAGTTTTACATTATTATCATTTTGCTTTTTTTTTCAAGTTTTATAACATACAAAATACAGCCCACCCTGCAGTTTTTAAAGGTATTTTTTACATGTGTAGATGTGTTAATTCGTCCGCACACCCCATAAGTAATAAAAATGTCCTAATCATCCCCAAAACACTTCTTAGTTGAGAAGACATTTGCCCTCCTGGCTTCTGAGAGTGATTCAGCCAATCAATTCAATGGTTTAATTTTTCCTCCAAATCCTTCTTCAGTGATTAGGGACAGACTCCCCTGGAGATCAAATGATGCGACCCCATAGTGACTCCAGCCCCAGAAAATTTTAAGCCTCAAATTGTGCAATTTGTGTCCAGCCCTGGAGCCCTTTTTGACACTACTTAACCTCACAGAAATCACCTTTTTCAAAATCTGATTTTTTAGAGAAATTTGAAGCTCTCCTGATTGCCCCTAACGGTGAGAGCTAGTGCTGCCGTCAGCCATCTGTTAACACGGAGGTCCAGCTGCCAGGGCCAGACTTACAGTGGGTGCGGTGAGAGCCCAGGCTAGCGTCTGTCATCTATTAACACGGAGGTCCAGCTGCCAGGGCCAGACTTACAGTGGGTGCGGTGAGAGCCCAGGCTAGCGTCTGTCATCTATTAACACGCAGGTTCAGCTGCCAGGGCCGGAGTTACAGTGGGTGCGGTGAGAGCCCAGGCTGGCGTCCGTCATCTATTTACACGGTAAAAATGCCCTTATGACGCAGCAACGAAAACAGTCGTGCTGAAGCAGAGTGCGGAAGTGTGAGTAGACCTCCAGCCTTCCTCAGTACACAGTCAAGACCTGGGTAGCGCTTGCCCCTCCGTATGAGTGCGGACCAATTGAGCTTCACTTGGAAATACTGGTGGTTAACGCTCCTGTTCCACCCAGGTGCCCTTTTCTTGGCATTCTTTTTCTCATTTTACTCAACGTGCTGGAGGAAATTGTCTCTGTTCTTTGTTCTCTGTCCGTGCTCCATACTCCATGTCCTCTGAATAACCTACATCTGGTCAAGTCTTCCTGTACCTCCCTTGTACAATTCAGAGGAATTTTTTTACCAGCTATTTTGTACATGCAAGTTTTTTAGTAGTTTAATTCTAGAAAACACATTTTTAAAATAGGATGGAATCCCACCATGTCTTTGTTTCTCTTTTTTAATTGTATTAAATGGGTTGTCTCAATACAGGGATTGCTAGCTATGTTAAAGATCTTGCAAAAACAAGTCATTTTGCAATATGTGTCCATTAACAGTGTCCTACCTATTCTTGTTTCTGACAGCACCATCACCCTTGAGCCACTCTTGACAATTGTGAAGAACAAATGTCTGTTAGAAACATTTTTTTTTTATAATAGGACCTGTAGTATAGCTGCATGTCACAGCAAAATGCCCCCAAAAATTCAAAGCATGACCCTTGAGCCACTTTTGACAATTGTGAAGAACAAATGTCTGTTAGAAACAATTTTTTTTTAATAATAGGACCTGTAGTATAGCTGCATGTCACAGCAAAATGCCCCCAAAAATTCAAAGCATGACCCTTGAGCCACTTTTGACAATTGTGAAGAACAAATGTCTGTTAGAAACAACATTTTTTAGAATAGGATCTGTAGTATAGCTGCATGTCACAGAAAACACCCCCAAAAATTCAAAACATGACCCTTGAGCAACTTTTGACAATTGTGAAGAACAATGTCTGTTAGAAACAACATTTTTTAGAATAGGATCCGTAGTGTTGCTGCATTTCAAAGCAGCATGACCTCAAAAATTATAAAAATGACTTCTCAGCCACTGTTAAAAATTGTGAGGGAGAAATGCCACTCAAAAGCAACATTTCTGTTCCAAAGGACTATGATTATTGCTGTATCTCACAGCAACATGACCCCAAAAAATTATAAATATGACTTCTCAGCCACTATTAAAAATTGTGATGGAGAAATGCCACTTAGAAGCCACATTTCTGTTCCAAAGGACCATAATTATAGCTGTATCTCACAGCAACATGACCTCAAAACCACTGACAATGCGAAAACTTCTAAAGATAAAGTGAGTAAATGGAATACGGTGTTGTCATGAAACCTTGCTGTCTTTTACAGTCTCCTCACAGCAAAACCAGCAAAATGAACTGTTGGGAACCGAGAATAAAAATTGCAGTAAGAAATGATCATTTTAAAAAAAAGTTTTCAAGAGGACCATTTCTGTTTGAAGAGGAATGTGAAGTAGACCGGCAACTAATCGGTAACCTCGGCAATTGGGGCCACAACATCATCAGAGATCCATGCCTGATTCATCTTGATGAAAGTCAAACGATCCACATTATCTGTGGAAAGCCGGATGCGTTTGTCTGTAATGACTCCTCCAGCTGTGCTGAAGGTCCGCTCAGATATGACGCTGGCTGCTGGGCAGGACAACACCTTTATGGCGTGGCGAGCGAGCTCGGGCCATTCGTCCATTTTGGATACCCAGAAGTCTATTGGGTCCGGAACACATACAAAAACATTGGTGTTGAGACGCAGATAGTCGTGCACCATGATCTTAAAGGGGTTGTCTTGCTACAAAGAATAGCTTTCAAATTGTAGGGAACACAAAATAAAGACATTTTCCAAATATATTGCTTTGTTCCTCTGTTTTCCCTAAGGAGATCCAAGTGAATTTATGACCTCCCTAGCTATTTCAGTTCCCTCAGTAACCAACCTGTAAACAAATCTCCCCCTGCTGTTTGTTCAATGAGATAACAGTGAGTGAGTCATCACACAGGTCAGTGCAGTGTCCACAGTGTCCATGCTGCCAGGCAGTAAAAAGCTTGATTTATCTCAAGTAAACAGAACTGTAATTAGGGCTTTTGTTAGAGGGATCAGATAAGAAGTCCTGTGAGCAGTTTGAGAAGCTAATCTGATCTAATTAGCAACTGAACAGGAGCTTTACAAGCATGGAGCTTATGCAAATTAGTCAGTCTGAACCAGGAAGTGACAGAGTATTTCATTCATGCATCCTTTGAAACCCTGTAGGGAGACAACTCCTTTAAGCTGGTCTCTGTGTGTTGGATGTGTGCCCTGCATTGCATGCGTTGGTGAGGTGGTAAATAAAGATTGCCAGAGGTCACCCATTAGGCTTTTGCTACCTTGCCTGCTGCTGCTGCTGCCGCTACGGCTACTTGGCACTCTACTGCTGTCACGTCGCTGATGTTGTTCCACTGTGACATTTGAGGAACGTGAAGCAGACGCAACAGATGTCTCCAGTTCATCAATCAATCAGCAAGGTCTCCATTTTTCCCGCATTTTTACTCTCTATTTGGGTGGGTGAAAGGAAAGTGCTGAGTTTTGTTTTGTACCGGAGATCCAGGAGGGTGGCCACTCAGTAACTGTTGTTCATTTTGATGGCATTAATGAGAGGATCATGTTGGAGGAAATGGAGCATCCAAGCACTCATGTGAGAGATGGAGCCTTGATTTCCCAAGCCTCTGGGTCGAGAGGCACTAGCAAACTCATCTTCCTCATCTTCCTCCTCCGCCTCCAATTCGCACCAACCTCTTTCCAAGGCAGGGACGTCGGTAATGTCGGTGTCTAGGAATACCTCCTCCTCCTCCGCTTCCTCCGGCACAGCTTCAACACAGCCCTGACTTGCCTGAGATGATGCACCCTGAGAGCTGATGCGCCGCCTTGCACTAGCCCTGGACCGCGAATCATTGCCTAATGAAGACCGATAAAATTGAGAAACTGTCGGGCCTTGTGGATTCGACGGAGAGAAAGGCTCTGTGTCCGCATCTGTGTCCGTCTGCTCCTCCGTCGCTGGCGGGACCTATTGTTTCAGAGTGTCCAACGATCGTTCCAGAAATAAGATCACCACAATGCTCATGCTGACAAGGGCATTGTCCGCACTGACCATTTTGGTGGCTTCTTCAAAACTGACAATGTCACTGCAAATAATAGTCCCTGTTAAAACATAACTTTTACTAACTTACTAAAATATTAATATCTTAACCCCTATATACTACCACTACATACCTAGATGATACAGCATACTGTGCACTGTCTGTCATAGGAGTAATCGCCCCTAAAAGAGAGCGGCTCCGCTTTTCATGACAGGCAATGTCACTACATGCGTTGTGTAAACACCATTATATCCCAGCTAATCCCACGCGTTTCCCGCCTTACTGTATTAGGGTTTCATCAGAGATCCAATTTCGCTGTGAAAAAGAATATACGCTATTTACATACACGCATATACTACAACTCATGTACTCCCATTTCAGTTGGATAAATGAATCGATACTTAGCTTTAGATGCTGGCCGGGATAACGACGATGAATCCCGCAGCTCCTCTAGCATGCTGGCGACCCAAGATAAAGGGAAACAAGAGAAGGATACCTCGCTCCCTTATATGTATTAAATGCCCCGCATGCAGATTATAATATACCAAATCCCCAGTGTTATTTTGCACATAGATGGTAATGATTTAAGCCCGTGTTCCGAGTTCCCATGCAGATTTCACTGCACATGATACCGCTTACCCGGAAATCAGCTCGCGGATGCCCAAGTGAAATGGCAGTCACTTCCGTTAACACGCCGGAAACGACACGGTCCATATGCCGAAAAGCCGCCACCAAACCAACGCGGCGCCCGCGGCGTTCAGAAGTAGGTACACTGCCATGCAGGAAGACACAATGCAGTATCCTACCCAACTCCCGATCAGCGCCATATATTAAAATCCCATTTATCTTAGAATTCAGGTGCACTCCCACTGCAACTCAATGTACATGCAGCCGCACAGTCAAAAGGCTTGGCGAATGTACCCTTTAATGCACGCCACTTCCGCTGCCATGATTATGAGATAAAAAGACAAAAGATGGGCGAAATCATCTTTTGAATGATTTCACCGAGCAAAAAACATAGCAATCACATGGTTTTTACAACGGCTTAAAAGCGGCAGCCAAAAGACAACATACGTACAAAAATTACATAGTCCCAGCTGACATAAAATTTATCATCTGTAAGCAATCAAAGAATATGAATAAATAATTAAGTGATATGATACTTGGATACATATTCAATGGTCAAGCTATAAAAAATCAATATATTTGGCCTCTTAGTGAAAAGTGCCAACTAAACAAAGCAATGTGAACAGATTACAAAGCAGAGACTATTCAATTAAAGCAACGCCAAATTGCAAAGTCTCATGTTAGGGCCCATCGGATGAAGCAGATCCATACTATGAGAATCCGTTATCTTTATATCATCATAAATCATGGCAAGGAAGTGCAGTCATAAAGTGGTACATTCGCTCAAGCCTTTGACTGGCGGCTGCTAGTCAGTGAGTGCAGTTTGTAGTGTCCCTGATTCTAAGATAACTGGGATTATACATATGGCGCGATCCGGGAGGTTATGGTAGGAAACGCATCTGTGTCTTCCTGAACATCGCATGTACTAATCCTGAACGCCGGGCCCGCGTGTTGTGCCGGTTTTCGGCATAATTGCTGCATAGTGTCGATTCCGCCGTGTTTACCGAAGTGACAATGGCATTTCACTTCCGGACATGCGCAGCTGAAGTATCCGAGATAGAGTTGAAGTTAAGATTGTTTTAAACGCCGAAAATCATTGAGCAGTGAAATCTGCAATGGGCACCTGGAACAGGGCATAAATCATTAACCATCTATGATGACAAACACTGGGGGATTTTGTGTTATATTAACATCAGCGGGCATCTAAGACATAAAGGGATACAAGATAATCCTTCTCTGGTATATCCCTCGTATATCGTGGGTGCCCAGCATGCTAGAGGAGATCTGCGGATTCATCGTCGATATATATCTGGATCCCGCAGCACTTAATGCTAAGTAACGAATTCATATTATCCAAACCTGAAATGGAAAGCTACATGAGTTAGTAGTGAGTATGCGTTTTACATAGCTTATTCTTTTTCCACACGAATTTAGAACTCCTGATAACCCTACTACAGTACGGGGAAACGCGTTCGGGATAGCTGGGATATAAAGGTGTTTTACAACACGCATGTAGTGGACGATTGCCTGTCATGTAAAGCGGATGGCCGCACTTCTTTCGGGGCGATTACTCCACTTGACATACAGTGCACAGTATGCTGTACTCCCTGAGTATTGTATGGTAGTATAATAGTGGTTTAAGATATTAATATTTTAGTAAGTCTAGTAAAAGTTATGTTTTAACAGGGACTATTATTTGCAGTGACATTGTTTGTTTAAATCCTCTGTTCATATAGAATTTGTAGTATTTCTTCTTCAAAACTGGCAAGGATGGTGCAGAGCTCTTTCACCTTTGCCTCCACTCTCGGTCTCATCACCCCGAGTCCGCACCGCTGCTTGACGATGCCATGTGTCACTGTCTTATTGGGCGTAATGGGCATTGCGCTGCTGGCCCCAATCGCTGGAGCATTGTGTGAGGGTTGGATTCCCAGCGATGTTTGCCACATCAACTAATGATGTACTGGATGACTGGGGAAGGCCGAGGCTGAGCGCTGCAACGCAGTCCTAGGGCGGGAACGAAGCGGGTGTCAGAACGCGGAATACGAACGTCAGGTCTGCTCCCATCAAACCATCTTCTCAGCAGGCAGGACCAGACTTCCGGTAGTGCATTAGATAATTTCCTTGGTACGAACTAATGTTTCTCTGACCATGTGCCCGCAAGGAGATGTGCTTGTCATACGTACCGATCTAAGGGCGGCTGAGCAGAATTTCACCCGTAAACTGCACAACCACCTTGCCTGGCACAAGGTTTCTTGACACCCACCCAGCCTCGGTCATCGTTGCGGATGAAGACCGTCCACAGCTCCTTACGCTGTGTGTGGACGTCTCCAAGACAGATTAATTTCAAACGAACTGTGCCTGGTTTCTCCATGTGGCATGTGCTGCCTACCATAGGACCTTGGGGTAAAGTAGCCCTTCACCATCCCAGTCGGTTTTGAAGAGTCGTGTTCCAAGCCTGAGATGCCACCGTCACGCTCCCAGAGACAGTCGCAACTCCAGCCTCACCACATGAGCTATCTACATAGATATATCGTTTCTTGGCCGATGCTTACTAGTCCATGTGTCGTGGGTTCAATTGGTACATTTTCGGCCAACAGAATTGCAGACAACGCGCTTGAAATTTTAGGATACACCTTGCTGGCCAGAGGCAGATGGCTATTTCTGATACGAGAATGCCTGCTCAACATCTGGTATTGGAGGCAGGCAAGGCCATGACCTTGGAGGAACCCATCAGTGTCCACCAGACGAAAGGCAACAATTTCCAAGCCAAAAGCCTGGCAATGCCGACATTCAGGCTATTTGCTTGGGATGGTATTGGGTTAAAGTGTTTTACTTACTGCTCCCATACCTGGAAGACAAGAATACTGGCAAGCTAATTGGCCACTGTACGGCGTGCATATCGTCCAACTGGCGCGAGGAGAAGGGGTATGATGGGTCATCTGTTGGGAGCTGGTGTGTACTCGGGATAGTAGCGATGGCGTTGGAGGCTGAGAAGCGGAGCTGATTACCTTTAACATGAGCTTCTGTATGAGGACATTGGCAGCAGAGGAACGCATTGTGTGCGGCAGAGGAGGATAGATGCCGGATGACAGAGGGTAAGTGTGACAGTTGAGGGTTGTATGCCCGGCGTCGAGTTCTGGCCTGTTTTTGCCAAGTGTATTGCCTCCATTTTCAACTCATGGCATATCTCTGCATGATGACTAGTAGAACATTTGGATGTGTGTTAACCACCGTAATTAATTCTTGCTCTCTACTTAGTGCGATTACGGCAAAAGGCCGGCATAAGACCACTGCTTGTTGGGTGAACATGATGCTTGCTCAAAGAGAAGGTACCCGAGGCTTTAAGTTCCTGGACCTTTTTGAAGGCGAAAAAGCGAGAGGTCTGGTTTTCCTCCGCTGAGAGCTCGTTGGCTGGCGGAAATCATATCAGCGGACTTCTGCCAACCCGCCCTCTACCCTTTTGTTTGAGGCGTGACCCCGTACTGACACTCATACCTCCATCGTACATTCCTCCTCGTCCAGTGATGAAGACACTCGTAAGCAAATACTGCTGAAAAGACCATCGTGGGAATCCGCAATGTATCGTCATCAACATCGATCATGAATCAACACAGGTATCATTATTATCGAATCCGTCCCTGAGTAATACAGTTCATGGCAGATCCATGAGTCTTGCCGGCTCCAGGCATAAGTAGGACTGGCAAGGCATTGCCCAGGTAGAATGCCCTGTGGGAAGATTTTTGCCGTATTGACCCGAGCTATCCTTCCTCCCTCCTCGTGATGGCATTATAACCTTGGCGTCAGGAGCAGAGAAATCATCCTCTTGCCTCTTGACTTTAACTAACACATGCTTTCTGACCCCAACCAGACATTTTGTCATCAAAAGAGGTCTTCAGAAAGAATGTGATTATCCACACGGTGGGTACCGATTTACATTTGGGCTAGCTTACATTTCATGGTTTGGCACTATGCTGATATTTAAGATGGGTCGAATGTGATTCTAACGAAGTTGAATTCGTTAAGAATGTTATCAGGAAAACTTGCGTTCGAACGAAGTCGAACTTTGTACTTCTGTTGAACGAAGTGTGCTTTTGATTGATAAAATGCTGCGAGCACATGGACGCTACATTGGGCAAAGCACTCTAGGAGGAAGAAGGCATAGCCTGCAATGACAAGTCAGCAGAAGAAGCCAATCGAAGACCGCGGATTCTGTGTCGTCACCGCACTAAAAAGACCGACTGCGCCGCGCTGGGAGCTCACACTCCTCCACATGTACGAGATAGAGCGAAGTGTTGCTCTGGGCGGTGTATAGCCTTCTGTAAAGACTGATTTTTATAACAGCGATTTCTGGTGGTGTCTCAGCTTGTTCAGAGACTGGTTTCTCTGAAATGTTCTCATACTGATTTTTTGGGGTATTGGATCTGAAATCCATAGTGCGTCCACTCAGCTGCAATACATACAATATCCAAGTGGGATCTTAAGCAGTATCTCTTTGTATTCATTGTAAAGAAACAGCGGTTTTTAGCATACAAATACCACTTCATAGTTTGGCTGCTGTGTAATTGTCTATTGCGCATTACATCCAGGGGATTAAATGAAGCGTTGATTTGCTGTGTGCTGACAAAAATAAACCGTTCTTTCAACTCAAATAATGATAATTTTTTTTATAGGGTATCCTAATTCACAGCAAAGGCATAATTACAACTGTATCTCTGTGTTGTTGGCGTAGAAAAACACGCAATTGTAACACCTACAATAGCACTAGTTTGTTGCGGCTCAATTCTTATGGCGCAATTTACATCCAAGGTTAATTAAGCGTTGTGTTTGCTGGGTGCGAGACAAAAATAAACCGTCTTTTTCAACGCCAAATATATATATTTTATTTTTTAGAGTGTACCTAATTCACAAGCTAAGATGAGTAATTACAACTGTAACTCATGTCTGTGTTGTCGTAGTAAAACACGCAATTGTAACAACGCTAACTATTTTGTGCGGCTCAATTTCTTTGGCGCAAGTTACATCCAGGGGTTAATTAAGCTTGTTTTGCTGTGTGCTGACAAAATAAACCTTCTTTTTCAACGCCAAATATAGTATATTTTTTTTAGGTAGCCTAATTCACTAGCAAATGGCTAATTTACAACTTATTTTCCTTATGTGTGTGGCGTAAAAAAACATCGCAATTGTGAACACGCTTACGTATAGTCTTGTGCGGCTCAATTCTTTGAGGCGCAATTTACATCCAGGGGTAAATTAAGCGTTGTTTTGCGGTGTGCGACAAAAATAAACCGTCTATTTCAACGCCAAAATATATATATATTTTTTTTGTGGTACCATAAATTCACAAGCAATAGAGCTACTTACAACGTGTAATCTCGATTTGTTTGTGTGGCGTAGAAAACACGCAATTTGTAACTCGCTAGCAAAACTACTAGTTTGTGACGGCTCACTTCTTTGCAGCAATTTAATCTCCAGTGGTTTAATTAAGACGTTGTTTTGCTGTTGTGCTGACGAAAATCAACCGACTTTTTTCAACGCCTAAATACTAGTGTATTTTGTTTTTTGGTAGCCTATATCACAAGCATGTAGGCTAATTAACAAGCTTATCTCTTGTTTGAGTGTGCGTAGAAAACAACGCAATTATGTCAACACGGCAACAAAGCGACTAGTTTTTGCGGCTCAATTCTTTTGCGACAATTTACATGCCAGGGTTAATTAAATCGTTGTTTTGGCTGGTGTGCTGACAAAAATAAACCGTCTTTTTCAACGCCATAATATAATATATTTTTTTTTCTGTAGCCTAATGTCACAAGCAAAGTGTGCTAATTACTACTTATCTCTTTTGTGTGCGTAGAAAACACGCAACTTGTAACACGCAACTAAGCGTTTTGTGCGGCTCAATTCCTTTGCGCAATTTACATCCAGGATGTATTGAATTAAGCTTTGTTTTTGCTGGTGTGCTGAACAAAAATAAACCGTCTTTTTCCACGCCAAATAGATATATATTTTTTTTTGTGATAGCCTAATTCATCAAGTCAAAGCTAATTAGCACACTGTATCTCTTGTTGTGTGGCGTAGAAAACACTTCAATTGTAACACTCTATCAAAGCTACTAGTTTTGGTTGCTGCTCAATTCTTTGGCGCACTTTTACATCCAGGGGTTAAATTAAGACTTGTTTGCTGTGAGGGCTGACAAAAAAAAACCGTCATATATCAACTCCAATATATATATATTTTTTAGTGTAGTCCAAATTCACAAGCAAAAGGCTAGATTACACTGATCATCATATGTTGTTGGTGGCGTAAAAACACGCAGTAACACGCTAACTAGTTTGTGCGGCCAATTCTAGGTTGGCGCACTTACATCCAGGGGTTAAATTAATCGTTTTTTGCTGGTGTTCTGTACAAAAATAAACCGTCATTATTCGAACAGCCAACATATATATATTATTTTTTTTGGTACCTAAACACAAGCAAAGGCTATTACATACGACTCTTGTTGTGTGGCGTAGAAAACACTGCAATTGGTAACACGACTACTATTTGTGCGCTCAATATCTTTTGCGCAATTTACATCCAGGTTAATTAACGTTGTTTGCTGGTAGGAGCTGAAAAAATACAACCGTCGCTTTTTCAACGCCAAATAGATATATATTTTATTTGCGTACCTAATTCACAACCATAGGCTAATTAACAACATTATCGCTTGTTGTGTGGCGTAGAAAACACGCAATTGTAACACAGCTATCGTAGTTTTGACGGCTCAAATCTTTGGCGCAATATACATCCGGGGGTTTAATTAAGCTTGTTTTTGCTCTGTGCTACAAAAAGTAACCGTCTTTTTCAACACGCGTAATATATTACATTATTTTCTTGTAGCATCTTTCACAAGCGAAGGTTAATTAAAGCTGTTATGTTTGCTTTGTACATTTAGTAAAACACACAGTGCTGTAAACGACACATACATGTCAATTTTTCCTGGCCATTTGTGGAGCGCAATTTAGTATCCAAGGTTACCCAAGCTTGAGTTTACGTGGGCTTCAATTTGGAGTCTAAAACAGGGTGAAGTATATGTACATATAACAGTAGCTTCATCAAACATTTCTGTACATTTTAGATACAAACATTATGTCAGCAGAGAGGTGGCATGTCTCTGCACTGCGAGTGGGGCAGTGGCACAAACATTTCTGAAACGGGCCAGGTTCGCAGCACACAAGGGGACGTCTGCAGCAGGGGTCACTCGGAGAGCACAACAGCCGCTGTCATCTAGGCCGGCCGTGTGTTGTTCAGCCACCCAAGGGTTCATGATTGGTATTGAGACTAGGCTTTCATCACTCTTCCCGTACCCATATTACATCTGACAACCCCCAGCCAAAGGAGGCAGTGGAACCTCAGACACAACACTTAGTTTCTTGTGCCCGGGAGTGCGGGTCAGCGCCCTCACCTGGTCCTCAACCCACCCACTGTCCCATCCATTCCTCAGCCAGGGATCAACAATGTGGTCTGGGTGCTCAGCGCACTAAACTACGAGGATGAACAATGTGAGAGAGGGCAGTCATCAGCTACGTGTCAGCGAGATGAAATGGGGACCAATATCCCCAGCGTTCTTGCAGTAGGCGGCAAAGTATAGATGTGGAGAGTGAGCTATGGGAGGTCATATGTGTTTGAGGAGTCCGATCAGCCTCGGGCTTACCAAGACCGTATGAAGTGACAGTAGTGAGAAGAAACACAATAGATTGATGATGTAGCCACCCGCACTGGGAGCCGGGTAAGCAATGCTTCATCATCGGTCAGAGAAGAGGGCGTCAGCTGCGCGCAGGGCTCGCGCAGCACAGTGGATTGTGTGACCGTAGATGTCACAAGGAAGAGCAGCATGTTAGTCGAGAAGCCAAGCGAGCCACGGTGGTAGAAAACCCGCTTCTGCAGTCCCAAGACAGTAGCGCGATCACAGCGGCCATCAAGGGGCATGCGGCATGCAGTAGTCACTCCAGTGCTGAGGCGGTGTGGCGGTAAAATCAGCTACATTCGCGTGGGTGTGGGCAGTTCTAGCTAAGACACCGGAGGACCGAATTTTGGTGTATAGTAGAATCTGTGGTCAGAAAAGTTAAGCGATTGCCATTGGAGCTAACGTTGGCACAACGGCCCATACGTCGAACACTATGCACGTCACCACCGGCCTGGAGAGAAACGTGGCCAGCATGTTGGGTGGGTTCCATACCTTGCCACCTCGCAGCAGACAGCAGCGCCAGTGGCACGCAAGGCATTCATCCAGTCAAGGGCTCCCACACCTCTGCAGAAGGCAGCTGTTTCTCTTTGACATCCTCCCCGATGTCCCAGATGCTCCGCCTCCACGCTACTCATAGCCCCAGCAGTCGTTCGAGCAGAGGGCATTGTAAAAGAGACCACCAGTAAAGCGTTCCTAACATCCTAGGTGCAGGCATCCGTCCGTTCCTGTCCAAGTTGTTGTAACAAGCAGTCCCCTCCCTTTCCCAACTGGTGGACGTTCTGCACAAATCAATGTAACTAAAGCTTTAGTGCCGAGAGCCGAGATGGTGAAGTTCCAATCCTAAATTCTTTTTTCCAGATAAAGGCATTACCACACATCATAACATATGTAGAAACAGAAAGTAGGAGGTCAGTCCTTTGAGACTTGAACGGCTTTGTTCCAAGGTACACGGCACGCGGACTCTTGGAGCTGTAACTAAAGGTCAGGTGCCATACAGGTCACTGCTTTTAACTGGTCCCACTGGGTGAATTGCTATCCTGCCCCACACACCAACAACTTGGTAGTGTGAAGACGATGCCCGCTTTCTCCTCCACGATTTGTCAACGCTTGGCTGACTCTCTGATTTTGCGGGCACCAATGGTTGCCTCTCTCCTCCTCCCTGCCACCACCGACCACCAACTCAGCCTTCCACAAGTACTCCGTGCTCCATCAATACCACATTTAGGCACAAGCGTTGATCACCATCTTTCTACACCTACTCTGCCCGGCGAACTGGAATGTCCACACAGGGGGAAGGAACGCTGCCGCGACATGCAGCAGAAATCGATTGTGTGGGCTCTTGCTCTCCGACTGCCAACTGCAAATCCGGAACCATGGTGACTGGACAATGGGAGGAACATGGTTCCGCGCTAGCACCGAGGAATGAGTTGTTACCATTGCGCCCTGAGGTCAATGGCGCACATACTCAGCTAGTTTTCAAGTCTGGTTGTATAAAAGTTTCCTTGAAGTTCCTTCCTCCGATCTCAAAAATCTGAAAAATGTGCTGAAACTGAGCATTGATCCCTTTTATCCATTCGTACCAAAGCCAGGAAGCCCTGCCTCTGAGTTAGCAGCGGCAAGACACGGGTGCCGTCTGCCCCAACACGCTCTGAGTATGCGTGATGTTTCCATCCCGGCTGTGAATTCCAGCCATTACTGATTGACACTGACATGTAATGAACAGAGAAGAAAGGTCAGCAATGAATCGATTTTTTTGTATATGATCCATGCAGACAGAAGTACTCCCCTGTGTAACCTTGTGGATGTGTACGGCCATGTCAGGCTCATGCGTGACACCTGTCCCTGTTAGGTTGAGAGCTTACATCGAAGGAGAAGCCACGTTTATTTGTCAAGTCGCCATGGACAGAGTCGGGATGATAACGTCTTTCCACATGCTTCATTGGTCCTTGTAACAGATCTGAAAACATTCTGTGTCTGTGGCAGGGGACATGGTCATGTGTCGACTACATATCTCTGCTGGCCACATGAGTCCGGTGGGACTTGAAATGTAGGAAGGAGGAGGAGGGACATAGGAGCAGAAGCAATATGTCTGTGGAAAATGAGTGGATTATCATACCCAGGTAACAAGAGGAGGACAGGAGCAGCTGGAGGAGGTGGATGTGGAGAAGAGGAAGACGAGGCAATGACCCCAAGCACAAGCTGGCGATTATACATTGGAAATGGAGCAGGGAGCCTCCTCGATCACTGTGCAGATGTACCCGCAGACATGCCTTATTTGCCTGGCTAGTTGTACAAGCGCGAATAGTCATCCCATCATTCCGCAGAGGGATGACTTTGTCTGGCTCTCCACCTCTTGACCCTCGCTACAGTCACAAAATGGGAGCCTTTTCCCAGCTATTGAAGTGAAACAAACTAAAATACTATAGGGAAAGTCTCCGAATGATCAGTTTTGGACGCTGCTTGCCGTATGGTGCGCATCGTCCCAAGATGCTCTCTCTTTGACAGTTCTGTACTGTGGGTATTCCTCAGCGCTCCACCCCGCCTGCGGCTTGCTGGAATTTGGGGAGGGTTGAGGAGCAGTAAACCAACTCCATCACATTAAGCCTAAATCTGGTAGTTCACTAATGCCCAGCTTCCTTCACGCACTCCTAGTGAGGGATGAGGGGCAGTCACCAGCAGCAGCAGCAAGTCATGACCAGGACATTCCCTGAGAACCCAACAGTTTTGGCCTACATGGACAGCAACCTGCCTACCCCAGTTAGAAATCCGCTGTGACTACTGGCAGCCAAAACTGATGTTTGGCCGCAACTTGGCAGATTTGCAGTGGAGAAGCCTTCTGACCCTGTGCCAGTAGTAGTGGCATCAACGGGGTTTGCATGCGGCGGGGGCCAGCGATACCCCGAAGGAGAACCCGCTTGTCCACGGGAAATGTTGAACTACAGACCTTTGTCAAGATTAATCAGCGTGGATCGGCCAGGCTATCCCACACCAATGCTAGCGTCAGTCCTGTTCAAACTACCTTGCCCTCACAACTAGTCTAATGCCGCTACCCGCGCTGAATGCCACACCGTCTGCTAGATAGTTTCTTCCATCTGCCTACCACCTGTTCCTTTACCAGTGACTGGAAGCACGCCACCTTCAACCCTCGGTCATTGTGCCACCTAATGGTGCTCATTCTGCTGCTGCTGTTGTCTGTTGCCGGCATCCACACCTGTGTCATTGTGCCACTCTGCGGCCTGGTACTTGTTTTGCCACCTGGCAGGAAAATATCCATTGTGAGCCACTTCAACTGGACTCATGCAGCTGCTTGACCTCCTGTCTGTGCCCCTCCACACCTGTGTCATTGTGCCACTGTACTAGACCTCATGCCGGCTTCCGGAGAGCTGCTGCCGGATGCCCTCACACATCTGGTGGCCTAACTCCTGTTTTTTGCCACCTCCAATATTTGTCATTGTGGCCACTAGTCTGAACTCATGCTGCAGCGATGGCTCTGCCGTGCCCTCCAACTACTGTGTCATTGATGCCACTCTGGTCTGAGACCTATGCTGCTGCAGTTGCTCCTTGCCAGTGCCCGCCACTCTGAGTGTCATTTTGTAAGCCACTCTTTGGCCTACCTCCTTTTGTTATGCCAGCTCCAGGAATATTGCGTACCATTGGTTGCCCCTGCCTGACCTCATACGGCTGCCTTAGCTGTGACCATCCACTGTGATGATTGAGTGCGTCCACTCTGTGCCCTAATACAGTTTTTTCCACCTCCATAATTGTTTCTATTGTGCCCAACTGTCTGACCTCATACTGCTGCTCGCCGTGACCTCCACACGGTATCATTGTGCCACTCTGTGGCCTAATACTTGTTTTTGTCCGCCTCCATATTGTCATTTGCCACTGTGCCCTGAGCCTCGAATACTGCTTGCCGCTGTGTACCTCCGCTTGTGATTTGTGCCACCTCTGTGGTTAATACATGTTTTTCCGGCCCATAATTCCTTGTGCCACTTGCCTAAACTCATACGTCGCTTGCCGCCTGTGACTCCACAAGGTTTACTGTTGTGATTGTGCCAACTACTGTGGCCTAAAACTGCTTCTTGGCCACCTCCAAATGCCAGTATGTACCACATGTCTGACCTCATCTGCTATGCCGCAGTGACCTCCCACAACTGTGTGATTGTGCTCACTGCTGTTTGCCTAATAGCTGTTTATGCCGCCCTCCAGAATGTCATTGTGTCCACTGCCTGACCTCATGCTGCTGGTGTTGCATGCGCCGACACCTACCGACAGCTCGTATCACTAATGTTGCCTACCTGAGCTCTCAGCTTGTTTTTTGTTCCAGCTTTCGCTAGCAGACTTTATCAGGCTAAACTTCCCGCTTAGAGTTGTTTTTGTCAGTTTGCCCCTCTTTAGAGTATCCCAGGAAGTTTTATAGTTAAGCAGAACATTCTAAGAGCGCGGCAGTCATGTGTGCGTGTCCAATACAAACACAACATTGTATGAAGACCAAACCAAGCTCCCTCTGCATATTAAGTCAATTGGGCACACATTTACGTTCTACATCACCCTGCTAGAGGATCTTGGGCACCGCGGAAAAGAGCTCTAGGTTTTTTAAAACGTATTAGTTCCGTAACGATAATTCGGACCGAAACGACATTTTTGAGTCGGAAATTCAGGCGAAGTGACCGAACCGTGAATTTTTGATGAAATGTCGGTCCATCTCTAATAGATGCTGAATGACACATTGTGGCCTAACTGGAGATACTGAGGATGAAGCGACTGCGGATGCAGGTTGTCAGTATACCTCTGAAGAACAGATTGTGGCGACGCACTGATTCGATTACTGAGATTCACCAAGTTGCCCCCATGACCCAGCGATGAGTCAGGCCTGAGCGAGTCTGCAACCTTACATATCCCGCTGCTTTCATTTTAGTCGCTAAAGCACTAGGAAGGAGCACCTTCTCATCGAGTTCCTCTACCTCGCATTCCTAACCCTCCTCTTTTGCTCGCTACCACCCTTGGCATTTGGCTCCATGTTCAGAAGGATAAAATTTTGAGTAGGGTATGGAAGATGTGGATGAACGTCTACTTAGATAAAAGACGGCAAATCAGCAGCTATTCTCAAATATCCCTCAAATTCCAAAACAAAGTCTGGTACTGGGCAAAGAGCAAAAAACACGGTATCTGAAATGTTAGTACGGATAAATAAAAGTGCTATTTTTGGCACCTACCAATTCACCTGTGGTACTACACCAATTCTGGATTCAAATTTAACTGCAAGGTGGCTCTATCGACAAATCTGGACTGGCAAAAGTGCAATAAAAACAGCTACGAAATGTAAATACGGATACTAAAAGGTATTTTTGGCACCTACAATTCAACCTGTGGTGACTGCAACAATTGCCTGATTCAAAATTTAACTGCAAGGATGGCTCTATCAACAAATCTGGACTGGAGTGAAAAAGTGTGCAAAAAATCACGTATCTGAAAGGTTATACGGAAAATAGAAAGTTATTTATCGGCATTTTAGTGATTACAAAGAACCTATAAAAAATTGCTTCACGTACCGTTCCCAAAAAAAGATCGAATATATAACAGTCATAAAAGCCCCCCCCAAAAATAAAATCCGGGATCTGTGAAAATTATGAAAATATGATACCAAAAGAAAAACAATAGCTCCTCGCCACCGAACCTAAAATAAAATATTATAGCAAAGCTTGTGCCTCACAAACTGTGCCCATTCTGCTCCCTTTATCCCGGGTGATAAAAGGTGAGCCATCATACAAAGATCATTATGTTCAAAACAATATCCAATTCTGAGAAAAACAAAATCAATTTATGGTTCCCAGAAATTGCTGTACCTCTTGTATTTCAATAACATAACTTGTAATTGCTTTCAGCACTAGACATTCTGAATGTTACTATATATGCTTCAACTCATAAATTTGCAAGATGTTGTACTTTCACTCATACAGAATCGTTATTTCTTCATCACATGTATCCGTTTCGTATCTTTAAGGAGTAGTAGAAGGGAGTGCGCAGTGACAAAGCATTCAGATAATATAGGTCAACATATAGTGCTAGGATCTTTGTGTTTTTAAAATTATTTGGCTTACCTGAGACAATCAGTCTTACCTGGTATTGGCACAAACTCTAATGAACTATTTGGTAATGGACATAAAACATGGTAGCAATTTGTAAAGGATTCACATGTTCACATAAATTTCTTCTCATCCTCATAATTAATTTTTTCTCAATTCCCATGTCGAAAATCCTTTATTAATTCCTTTCAAATAACTCATTGGGTGGATCTTTTTATTAAAAGCCTCTCATATGTTTGCTGAATCATCAGTATTCTCTTTAAAAACCATTGCCTATGAATCACTTTTATTTAAGATGACAATATTCCCCCCATTGTCCACTGTTTGAATTACTTATCTCCCCTGTTAGATTGTATTTCTGAGCAAATAGCTAATAGTGTTACTCCCATTTTAAATTTAAAGAGGATAGTTACTCATGGCTAATGAAATTGGGATGAAATTCACTATTTTTGAGAAATTTACATCGCGAGAAAATTTATTTTTTGTGAGTCTCAAATTATGTTGGCGATGAAAAACTCATATTGAGACAAGAATTTTCATGTAAAAATACTGCTACCAATAGTTGTGTAACACTTTTATCTAGCTTTGCAACCACGCTTCCCCTAAAGATAGATGAGATCCCTAGTGCCACTTTCTATATAGGTCTCATAGGAAGCTGCTCTTAACATTAGTAGGCACTTGTATCATATGCAGAAGTGTATAAAGTTTACAATTGGTCATTTAACAGAGGTTATCCCAAAAAAAATGTTTTTTGAGAAGGTGTTTAATTAGGTCTTTGAACTATTGAATCATTATATTAAATCAGTAAAAAAAAAGAAGGAAGTAAAGACTGATTTAATGGAACCTTTCACAAAGATTATGCTCCACCTGCTGAGGTGTGCAGCAAAAGCTTAGTGTCAGACTTTGCTGTCCCATGCTTGTAAGTCCCCTTATCCATGTAAGATGCTGTAGTTTTAGAGCAGATACCCCTCAAAACTTTTTTCATGACAAGGTGTTAGCCCCATCCAACAAAGGTCTATTCCCCGCCACTCACTGTTTATATTCACATGTTTCTACCTTTCCAAAGTATTAGTGTTATCAGTTGATGAGGCGGAGTCTAGCCACAGATGGGCGGGGATTGAAAAAAACTGACACGTTTGAATTACTTCTTTAGAATGTACACTTGCAGGCAGAAAACGAGCAGATTTGATCATAAATACACAAAAACTACTTAGAGCACCGTGAACGGCGAACATGAATTGTACAAAGCTCGTGGAAACAGTCAGTCTTGACACTAGCCTTGTTCGTGTCCTCATCAAGGTGGGGCAAAAACTAATGTTTACAGGTTTCTCTTTAATTCGTTTTAAAGGTAGCCTCGATTGAAAGAGCTAGATAAAATGAGAGGTACTACTATAGAATAACATTTGGCACATTCATGAAAGCAGATACGATACACACTGGGTGATTGCCAAAATATCCAAGTGTCACAATGATAGAATAAGTAGAAAATAGTACTTTAGGGCAAGAGATTTATGTTGCATAAGTCGATGCATTGATGTAGGTGAGATAGCTAAAAAAAAAAAAAAACATTGGTATACTAGGTCTCCGTTGGTTATGCTCTAATTCCTTTTGGCAACAGTTCATATTTGTCTATTTTATAGTGGTAATAACAAAAGAAATTTTGTTAATCTCCATTGATACAGCGGGAGATTTGAGATAAGACAAATATTTGAATCAACATGTAAAACCATAGGTGGGAATTATTGGTGAGGCATGTGCACCTGCCCCAAGATCTATAGAGGGATAAAACCCATACAGGATTTATACGGACCATACGGATCTCGAAGACATCTTACTATAAAACTAAGTAGATAGCTCCCGAGTAGCAAGACACATTTTGAAGTACAAATAATGGATGAAATATGAAGAGTTGTGCTATAAATTTGTGGGGCATTGCTGATGTTGAAGAAAAGCTTTGAGGGGAATAATAGTATGGCGAACAGGTCATAATAGTTTATAGTTCCAGGAAGAGGCTAAGAGTGGAATAGTATAACTCAAGTGTACCTGTAAGCTCCCAAAGGGCCTAAATGAGGGCTTTTTATCAATTTCAGTATTTATTTAATCCTGATGAAGATACATACATAATATATGTGATTTTAAAGTCCGGTCATGGTATAATTGCATGGTTGAATATATGTACTGATATGGAACTCACGCATGAGTATTCAATTCCCTTTTTTGTTTTTTATTTCGTTTTACCCCTCGTCCCCTTATCCCCCCTCCTATGCCGCCCTCTGCTCCCCTCTTTTCCCTCAGAATTTTTTGCAATGGTGATTATGTATTAATCATATGGAGGCCGACAGTTTTTTCTATTTAACCCAATTGGAAAATATTTTTTATTTTTGCATAAACAATTTTTAGCAACTAAATCACACAAAAAATACACTTAACGTTGCTATGAGATCAGACGCAGGTTTGGGAGTAATTGAGCCATCTATTTAGAAGGATATAACATAGTATTGTTTCTACGTGACTGGCAGGTAGAATTTATTTCTAACCACAAATACACAATGAATGCAATTATCGAAATTATATTTTCAAAATAGCACATATTAGAGCATTTTATGTATAGCATTTCCGCGCATTTTTCCAATGTAACGTAATTGGATAGAGTATCATCGAGAGACCTGGTAAGAGAAAATATTTGAGTGGGGAAAGTTGGGAGTGCTAATTTGCAGGGGGGGAGATAAAAAAAGTCCTGAAGCGTTATAGAAATTGAATATGTTAGATAGATGACAGAGTTAAGAAAGTTTTATGGGAAAGACAAAGATATCAGTGTATATAGTATAGTGAGTACGTATTCACAATGAATAATCATATTATACATAGAGTGGAAAAGTTTATGGAAGGTGACAAAGTTAGCAGTGTGCTGTAAAAATAGTAATATCCTATATCTGGCTAGTCAGTTCTAGGGTGAGCCACGCAGAACAATAATATAAGAGAAGTTGGACGGAGTCCAGTCCCGTTAGGGCAGAAATGTCCATTGGGTACAGTGCGCGTCGCAGAATGGTGAGATAGGGCGCAAGCCCCTGGGGATAAGGTGAATTTGCCTGAGAAATGGTTGTTTTATAGAGAAACGCACAGAAGCTCACAATAGTATCAGTTTGCATACAGAGAGTAAAAAGGGTGAATGGGTATGTTTGAATCTCTGTGGCCGAATTGGTTAGTCACCTGAATAAGGGTGTGTACCTAAGATGATATAAAGGAAATAGCTAACCACATGTTGACCGACCGTTCTACCCCCTGAAAATTAAGCCAATTTTGTAGCTAGGTGAAACATGATGGGGATGTCAGGCGATGACATTTTAATTTTGATGATTTCACCACCTTCTCTACTGTTGCTACCAGCTGCAGAGGTCCTCACAAGGAAACCTTTGATGGTTTTATGTGAATCAAGATTAGATACCTGCCCAAGTAAGTATGTTATGGATCTCTTATGGTGGAGTTAGTAAATTCACTGTATATATAGGGTTCCCCTGTTAATAATGTTAGGTGTGCCACCAGACTTGATAATATAATTAATGTAGTTAGTTCCCTTCACAATTAGAAAAAAAAATCGGAATAAATTGAGAGGTTAGAAATCGAGTTTTTAAATATTGTGGTATCAATGTTAAGTGTTCTATACAAATCGATAAATATAATTAATATTTTTATGCTTTATAGATTGTGAGAACTGCAAGTGATTAAGTTTGCCTATGTCAAAAAAGTAAATATAGTCATTTAAAGTCACTCTTAGTTCTCTTGCTAGATTCCCATTTTTTTGATGATGCAAATTTTGAAACTGCATAACAAAGACTCCAGTTTAACCCCTTAAGGACCCAGCCAGTTTAGGCCTTACTGACACAGCCGAATTTTTGAAATCTGCGTGCAAGACAGATAATTATTCACCACAAAATAGTTTATAACTAGCATCTGCCACATGTCCACTATAGGTTGGCATTATTTTTTAAATGTCTTTTATTTTATTTTTTTATGACTTTTGGGGGCTTAGAAACTTAGTAGTAATTTCTCATATTTTCAAGAAAATTTGCAATATACATTTTTTATGGACCACTCCAGTTCTGTTGTGGCTTTGAGGGGCCTGCATGTTAGATACCCCTTTAACTCACTCCATCTTAGAAACTAGGCCACTTAAAGTATTTACAACAGTGTTTAGGAAGTTTGTTAACCCTTTAGGTATTTCACCGAAATTAAAGCGAAGTGGAGGTGAAATTTCAAAATTTCACTTTTTTTGCAGATTTTCAATATTTATCTATTATTCACTTGAATACGGTAAATGTGAGCAGGTAAATGCAACCTAATGTCAATTCCCTCAGGTCTGCCGTTTTTAGAGATATCCCATATGTGGCCCTAGTGCGCTATTTGGCTCAACCCCAAACCTCATAATAGGAGGAGCACCTACTGGACACTGGGGTCTCATTTTCAATACGATTTAATTTAGGTGCCATTTCAGGTTTGAGGACAACCTAAGGTGCTAAAACTTAATAAACACCCCTAAAAAGACCCCATATTGGAAACTACACCCCTTAAGGAATATATCCAGGGGTGTAGTGAGTATATCGACCCCACCGGTGATTCACAAATTATTTTTAGCATTAGGCTGTGAAAATGAAAAAAAAAAATTGTTTTCCAATAATCTGCAATTTTAGCTAAAAATGTTTAATTTTTACAAGGCATCCTGGTAAAAAAGCACCCAAAACCTTGTTACGCAATTTCTTCCAAGTTCGGTAATACCCTACATGTGGGTGTAAACTGCTGTTTGGGCGCATGGAGCGGGAGGGAGTGCTATTTGGCTTTTGAAATGCAAATTTTGGTGTGTGCCATGTCACATTTACAAAGCCTCCAAAGTACCCGAATGAGTGAAACCTTCCAGAAGTTGCCCCATTTTGGATTCAGCCTCCCTCATGGATCTCATCTAGGGGTGTATTGTACATTTTGGGTGCACAGGTGTTCCAAAGTTGTTGTTTTTTTTTGCATTGGGCTATGAAAATGAGGGGAAAACGCAATTCCGCCATTGTTTTTTTGGGCTTCAATTTTACAGCGTTCGCCGTGCAGTATAAATGACAGGATATCTTTACTTTGGGGTTCAGTAAAATTGCAATGATATAGATTTTATATAGTTTTTTTATGTTTTATTACTTTTACACAATAGAAATAGGTCTATAAAAAATTGCATTTTTATTTTGTCCTGTTCGATAGCCATTACGTTTTCAGTTTTCTGTATACTGAGCTGATTATGGGCTTGCTTTTTGTGGTATGAGTTGACGTTTTTATTAGTGCCATTATGGGGGGCATATGCCGCTTGGATCACTTTTTAAGGTTTTTGTGAGGCATTTTGAACAAAAAACAGCATTCCTGGTAGTGTTTTTTATTTTTATTTTTTAACAGCGGTCACCGTGCAGTATAACTGACATACTAGTATTATTCAGCAGGTCGATACGATTACAGCGATACCCAATTTGTATATTTTTTTATGTTTTACTGCTTTTACACAATAAAAAACACTTTTATTCAAAACGAAAAACACGTTTTTGCATCGCCAGAGTCTGAGAGCCATAACATTGTTATTTTACTGTGTACGGAGCTGTGTAGGGGCTTGATTTTGTGGGAAGAGTTGAAGTTTTTATTGGTATCATTTTGGGGGGGACAAGACTTTTTGATCCGTTCTAAATCCGTTTTTTGGAAGGCAGGGTGAAGAAAATACTGCAATTCTAGGAGCGTTTTTTATTTTTATATTTAACAGCGCTCCCCGTGCAGTTTCCATTACCAGTTAGCTGTACTCTCTGGGTCGATTTGATTACAGCGATACCCAATTTATATAGTTTTTTTTTAATTTTGAAGCACTTTATAAAAAAAAAAAAAAAAGTGTTTTTATTGTGTTAAATAATATTTATGCATCGCTGTCTTCTGAGAGCCATAACTTTTTTATTTTTCCATATACAGAGGCGTGTAAGGACTTTTTTTTTGCGGGATTAACTGAAGTTTTAATTGGTACAATTGGCGTTTATATTAGTTTTTTATCGCTTTTTATTCCATTATATGTGATGCAGGATGTACAAAAATCACAATTCTGTGACAGTTTTTTGTTTTTGTTTTTTACGGCGTTCACCGTACGGGTAAATTAACATGACAGATTTATAGGACGTATGCATACATCCATTTGCGGGAAGTCACTTCCCGCTAGGGCGTATGCATACTTCCTATGTCGGGAAGGGGTTAAATTACTTTTTCTTCTTTATTTAATTTCTTGTATAAAAACACACGAATAGCAGCAATAGGATACAGAGACAAATAATAGGTCCCGCTACTTGCTTACGCATTTCGAGTCCATATTGGACTCTTGATCACAGCTAACCTGTTGCATGTCTGTTTAAAAACACAATGGGACCAATACACATATGATAAGGCTCATTATAAATGGTAGGAAGAAGGGAAAAGAAGGAAAGAAAAAAAAAAACAACAATAAGGGAACGAGAAACCAAAGAAAATGAACCATAAACAAATCAGTCACTTCACCTTTCTAGAATAATTTTCTGTGGTACACCTATTTGTAAGGATATATAAGATTATTATAGTACCCTATTTAATAAAAATACATTAGCTCATCATGGTAGTTGAGACCCCTGGCATATTTGCCAACTCAGATCCAAAGGCTTCCGCATCACTGCATACCCCAAACAAAGCCCTTCTCGGCGTAACTCTTTCAAGCCAAGAAACGAAGTACAAATCACCGCCATGTACTCTGCAAAATAATTGTTGCCCCCAAGCTGGATAACTTTTATTAACCAATACACCACCGCCACTTTTTAGTACACCGTCAACGCTCTTACACTTAATTCTATCACCAATCCTGGCGCACTCATGCATTAGCATGAAACATGGTCAAGACATCCCGCTTCAAACCGACTCATATGGGAAGAAAGTTGATTGAGTGCCTTTAACGTGGCATGTTTTGGTGCAAAGGGCTGTCTGAGTATTCAGAAACGCTGACTCCTGGATTTCACCACAACATCTCAGGTTCAAAATGTCCAAAAAGAAAAAACATCCATGAGCGCAGTCCTTGGCGAAATCCTTGTTGAGCCAGAGGTCAAGGAGAATGGCAGACTGTTCAGCGATAGAAAGCAACATGACTGCAGAAGTCCTCCCGTGGTACAACCAGTAGGAGGTAAGAGCATCTCTTGAACGCACAGATAGCAGCGAACTGAGCAATAGGTCCGCTACTTGCTTAGCATCGAAGTCCATATGACTCTTGATCACACTAACCTGTTGCATGTCTGTTTAAAAACAGAACTGGGACCAAACACATATGATAAGGCTCATTATGCAAAATAGGGTGAGGGGAAAGAAGGGAAAAAGGAGAGGTAGAAAGGAAAGAAGGAAAACAGACAATAAGGGAACGAGGAAACCAAAGAATAATGAACACATTAAACAAATCATGTCATCTTACACCTTTTCTAGAATAATTTCGTGGTGACACCTATTGTGTCAAGATATATAAGATTATTATAGTACCCTATTTAATAAAAATACATTAGCTCATCATGGTAGTTGAGACCCCTGGGCATATGTGTGTCCAACTCCAGGATCCAAAAGGCTTCCCTGCATCTGACTGCATACCTCCAAACAAAGCCTCTTCTCAGTGCTGTAACTCTTTCAAGGCCAAAGAAACAGAAGGTATGCAATCACCGCCATGTACCTCTGCAAATAATGGTTGCCACCCATTACTGCTGTGATAATCTTTTATTTATACCATATACATGTTCAATAATCCTAATTTTTAGCTTTCTAATGGTACAACCAATATAATATTGGTTGCAAGCAGTACAGTAAATGGCATAAACTACATGTGTAGTTTCACAATTTATAAATTCTTTAATGGTATAAACTTTTTCTGTATGTTTATTTGGAAAGGTTTTTCTTTTATCTGACAGACTACACATATTGCACATAGCTCCTCCACATTTGAAAAAAAAAAACTTTTTTGGGAGAACAATATTCGTTTGTTATTACCTGTTGAAGAAAAACTACTGGGTGACAAATTATTAGACAGTGTTTTGTTCCTTCTAGTTGCACATTTTAACTTGCCCTCTGTTAAAAAAATTGTCATATTGCCACAATATGAAGACATTTTTATATAAAATATCATTTATTTTTTTAAAGTTCATGATAAATGGTGTTGAAAAAAAACCACATCCTTGTCACTAGTGTTAGCTTTTCAGAATCATCGTATGACATCAACAGAGATCAATGAGCATATGCCGCACCACCTTATTCCTAGTATTTGTTATTCTTTGTTACATGTTTTTATGGTGATCCCAACATAATTTGAGAGAAAAAATAGTGTCATGCTTTGCACCAAGGGAGAACCATACCGCAGTACACAGCGGGCGACATGTATGACTTTTGGCGCCCAGGCGCCATTTTTTTTGAGCATAAAAGTAGTGTGGAATGCACCTCAATCTATGAACCTGTTCTACTGTGGGTCATAAATCAGGTGCATTCTAGCGCAAAAGAAACACTTCAGGCTCAGGTAAACCACTTTTAAAGGGGTCTACCTGCTCTAGCAGTAATGTCCCTGGATTTGCCGCACTGAAGCTATAAATGTGTAGCTTCATACGGTTGTAGTTCAACACGCCTCCAGCACGTCCCCCGATATCAGGCGCACTACAAAGTGCCACGGGCACTTTGTAATGCGTCTGAGACTGAAGTGCGCTCTTTAAAAATATAGCCCTTTTCATACATGTCACCAGCATCTCTACATCTTCAGTGTATTGAACTGTAGGGATTCATGAGCTACCATATCTGCTCTGTGATCATTGTTCTACCATGTACATGTTGCCTTTTACTCATCCTTACATTTATTTTGAATAATAACAAGATATATTCTTGTCATTGTTATATGTTTTTATAATTTATTGTTTTTTAGAATGAATAATGCAGTCTGGCAATATTAATGTAAATACTGACTTGAAATTGTAACCTATGACATCACCCTGCAGGTCTGTAAATTGTGGTATATTAAACATAGATTAACCAAAACCTTCTCTATCAATAAGTATTTGTACAGCCAAATTAAAGGGGTTTTCTCACCATGGTGTTTTACAGACCCTGCTCTTCACAGGTAGCTTCAGATTCACTTCCTGGTCAGGCTGTGGGTGTGCTACAGAAGTAATTGTCTCAGTTATTTCTAGCTGATCCTGTTACAGTGAGGGGAACACTTGAGATTTGTAAACTGTAATGTACAAGGCTACAGGGCTTTAAATGGTTAAAGTTTGTCAGTAACATAGCTAAGCAAGCTATCTGTCCTGGAGATAACAATCAGCAGGGAGTAATTCAGCATGGTCAGACAGAGCAGCTGGATCAATGAGAGAAGAGACAGAGAAGAGAGAGGTGGTCCCTAACCTAGAGAATTTTGTGTACAGAGGCAGTAGTCAAAATCTCCTTTATCTCCTAAACAAAGCAAACGCAAAACATACATTTTATTTGATGAGTCTTTATTTACCTATGCCTACATGTCTAGAACTAATCATTGTGGCAAGAAAACCCCTTTAAAGGGGTTTTCTCGCTACAATGATTGGGTTTTAATTAAAAGATCTTTAAAAAACAAGCAGCTTTGCAATATATGTTCATTACAAATGTCCTACTGATTTTGAGTTATTACTGTTAGTAGTAGTGCATCAGCTCCTGAAATCACTATAGCAGCCGACCTGTTGATTGTTATCTCACTGGCTGCCAGTCCTGGTGACTCATCTGTTTCTGAATACAGGTCAGAGCCCAGAGCCCCTCCTGCACAGTATGCTTCTGTAGGGAAGGGAGGGGAAGGGCTCTGGCTTCTGTGTCTGTGTGGATTAACCCTGTGTGTGCCTGCTCCCTCCTGCTCTCTACACAGATTGAGGAGAGCAGAGGTGAAGCTGATCTGTGGTCAGTAGGATGTTACAGTAGTGAAGTGTGTTAATATAATAATTATTTGTGTGTGGTCCTTTTTATATAATAATAAAAAATATCAGGGGGGCATGTGAACGGTTCATATCCCTCCCTGCTCTGCTGTATTAGTGACACATCGTGATTATAGTAACACACTTCACAGCTGCCCTGTGTCTGTTCTGACAGGGTTTGTTTGTCGTTGCTTGAGATGTGGAGATTTGTATGCTAAGCAGGGGATATAGGAACCTTTACATCCCCCCCCCCCTCTCTGCTATTAGCATACACAGCATCACAGACCTCTCCACACTCATAGATCAGCCCTCTCCCTGCTGTCTCCTGACTCTGTGGAGCTGATTCAGCAGGGAGTAGCAGATCTAGGCAAGCACACACAGGATTAACTCTGGCAGCAAACCCCCTCGCCCTCCCCCTGCTGTATAGAAGTTACTCTAGTCAGAGGAGGAGAGCTGTCTGTGTGCTGAGGGGAGGGGGGAAGGGGAGGAGAAGAGGCAGACTAGAAGCACGCCCCTGAATTCAAAAATCCTTTGCTGCCAGACACATTGTAGTAGGCTGAAAGCCTGTAGTGAGACAACTCCTTTAAGTTAACAAGTCTAAAAATCATATTTGTTTTGAAACATGCAAAAGTTTATATGAAATTTAAAATGTATTTAATTTTATAAATACTAAAGTAAGCTAAATTTAATATCACAAGCAAAAATCTAGAGGTTTCAAAGAGTTTCAATAAAGTATATAATATGTACAAAAAATGAACTTTTCTTGCAGGACAACTGTAGAGAACATTCTGGCATTCTTGCCTCATCATGAGCAGAAACATTTACAACAAGGTTATCAGGCAGACAAGGAAGAATTTGGTCTATTTCAGACTGATCGTGTAAAAGATATTAGGAACATAAAATGATTTTATCAAATTATTGCACAATTTTATAGCTTCAGCTGGTCATTAAAAAAATCTTTTTAACAGTTCTTTAACTAGATTTCAAATTTAACATAACTACAACTACAAACCGACAATGTGAGACTGAAAGAAATCGCACCAATTATTTTTAAACCGGAAAATAACACTCATCGTTTTGTCGAATTTGTGTTATCCTCTGGCAAAATAAATATTAATGTGATTTCTGAAGAATGCAATAGATATAATTAGCAAGAATAAATCTTTGCAATATCATAGTGGTATATAGTCAGAGTGTGATGATCCACAGATTATATTACTTTATATGGCAGAATTTTAAAGTATTACTTTAAATGCTGTGACTGTAGTGTCCAGAAGCTTTAGGCCAGTTTTATATATGACAGAAATACTGTGAAATGTACCTGTATATTTGTGGAGGTAACTTCAGAAGCTGATTACAGAAGCAAAAAAGTGTATGAGAATCTATAAAGCACATTCACATATTATAAACATTTTCTGAATGGGGATAAGAGCATGCTGTGGATTTTCAAATCCAAAGTACGCTTATTCTGTAGCAAATTTGTCACAGATATGCTTTCATTTTGTCAATGTACAGTAGCAGGGGTAAAATCTGTGGTGAATCTACATGTAGAACCAGCCTAAAAATGCACTGTCATGAGACAGGTGTACTTTAAACAAATACACCTAAAAGGGAGGGTTCACACAACAAATAAAATTTATCAATGAAATCCACACAGATTCTGCCTTTGAAAACTGTTTTCATGTGTTGGAAACATTTTTCATTTTTTTTTTACTAAAGTTCATGCTTATTGCAAGTAGATTTAGGGCCACATGTATGAAAACTGTTTAGGTCTAAAACTCACTTTTTTGCCCATAGATTACTATGGGCAAAAAAAATGAGTTTTAGACATAAACAATTTTCATACATGTGGCCCGAAGAGTCATTCGGGGTCAATAGTGAACAATCTATTTCTAAAATTACCTGTAAAACTTCCCCCCTTTCTCCCCATCTTATCCCTGGAAATATGTCTCTTTTCAACCATACTATGAACTGTTAAAACACTCTGTTTTACCCATTACTCATTTAGATAAACATCTAGGACACCAAACTGAACCTTTTAACTAGGAAAGCCTAGCTACAGCTCAGCTTAACGATAGCACTGAAAAACAAGTTCACTATATTCACGAGTTCAGTGTTCTTAAAGCTGGTGTCGTTGCAAGAGAAACACAACATTGCAGATTGACCTTATAGCCATTTACTGATACATGACATAAGGATACGTCATTGTGTCGGTTAATTACTATGTAGCGGGCTTACTCAGTAAGTCCGCTACAGAAGAGGCTGGTGTAAGCTGTTCATTGCAGTTGACACCCACCGATAACAACAAGGAATGGAGTAGGCTCCAATTGGTGTTGTTTAACACTTCAGATGCTGCTGCACACCATTCTTCACTCCGATTGGCACTCTCCCAATGAGATAGTGGGGTGTGGATCCATTAACATGGCAACTGGAAGCCTAATAAAGACTTACATAGCCGCAATGTTTTTGTTTAGAACTGCCATTTTTATACATCCTTCTGTGAGTGTACAGACCTTTGAACGCCAGATGAGGTTTAACATGGATAAATGCAAGGTTATGCTCAAGGGAATGAATAATCCATGCCATGATTACTTTTGAATGGAAAAACTCTGGGTAAAAATGACATGGAAAAGTATTTGGTCTTAGTGGGCAGTCAAATTAGTTGCAGCAGCCAGTGTCAGGCAGCTGCTGCCAAGACATAGAAGATCATAGATGCACACGATAAGAACATTGTTCTCTCAGTATACAAATCACTGGCCACAGACCACACATGAAATATTGTGTACGGTTTTGGGCACCAGTGCACAAGAAAGACATTGGTGTTTGACGTTCTGCTCTGAACGGGATCCGGGCGTTCCAGTCTATTATTGCCAAAAATTGTGGGTGAGCTGACAATTTTTTCTATTGACACAAGAAAGACATTGCAGAGCTTCAACAGGTTCAAAGGCGGGCAACAACAATAAGAAGGGACTGGGTGGACTATAATACCCATCAAAATTAGAGTGTATTTAGTTTAGTGAAAAGTCGGCCTTGGGGTGACCTAATAAATATGTACAAATATCTCAAAGGTCAATATAGAAATATCTCCAAAGATCTATTTATACCCAGAACTGAATCTAAAACAAGGCGGTATCCTCTAGATCTAGAGGAAAGAAGGTTTCTACATAGATATACGAAGGGATTCTTCACTGTAAGAACAATGATGCTATGGAACTCTCTGCCAGAGGAACTTTTCATGGTGAATTCACTAACAGAGTTCAAAAAGGACATGGATGCATTTGTAGAGTGCACTAATAGAACAAGTTATAGTGACCAGGATTCTGGAGAATGGTTGCTGATCCAGGGATTTATTCTGATTGCCAGACTGGAGTCGGGAAGGAATTTGTTTCCTAAAATGAGGACAATTGGCTTTTGCATCCTGGGTTTTTTTGCCTTCTTCTAGATCAACACTATAGCATAACAGGCTGACCTGGATGAATGTCTGACCTTTTTTGGCCTTACAAACTATATAGCTATGTAGCCCCGTTTGCCATTTTACAAATAAAACAAATAAATAAAATTACACATAACTAGTATCACCGTGTCTGAAAAAGTCGGATCTATTAAAATATAACATTTATCCCGTATGCTGAACACCGTAGAATAAAAAATTTCAAACACTATAATTGTGTTTTTTTTGGTAATTTCACTTTCTAAAAATCCCTAAAATCAATTATCCCTAAAAAAGTGATCAAAAAGTTGCATTTATCCCAAAGTGATACCAGAAAAAACTACACTCCAGCCTGCAAAAAATGCACATTTACTCAGGTCCATATGTGGAAGAAAAAAAAAATTATTGGGCCCAGATAATGGCGGTGCTGCGCAAATTTAAGGAACAGAGAAAGTTTGTATTTTTTTAAAGTACTAAAACATAAAGAAAACCCTACATATTCAGTATAACCTGAATTTTTTCAGGTTGCAGAATACAGATAACACATTATTTATACAAAAAATGAACGTCATTAAAACAAGACCCCTGCAAATATGCCACAAGTATGATTTTATATTTACATTACACCCCACTTACATTTTTGGGGGGTTTCCCACTGTGTTCTACATTATGGTCAATGGCACCATTAAAAGAGTACATCTTGTCCCGCAAAAAAAGCTCTTATATGTCTATTTAGATGGGAAAATAAAAAGTTATGGCTCTTGGAATGCAGGAAGGAAAAAATTAAGAGCCTGTCAGGAAGGGGTTAATAGGACACAAATTTATTTCAATAGTTACCCTATCATCTTTAAAGTGAGAGTTGCTGTCACGTCAAGGGAGGTACAGTGAGCCCTGACTGGAACCCAGCCCACTGTCCCTGCCTGCTTGACGTGCTGCCCTAGGCGGCAGACGTCAACTGGGCGACAGTCCCTGCGCTGCTAGAGTGCTGGGGCCATCAGGAAGAAGAATGGTCAGGCAGTCCGGGTCAAACACAAATCAGGAACGCCAAGCCACAAATCAGAACCAGAGGGAAAAACGTAGACAAGCCGGGGTCAAACACGAACAGGAGCGAGGTACAAAATCAGAAGGAAAGCCGGGGTCAGTAAGCAAGCAGGGGTCTGATGCACTTGTAAGCAAGCACAATACAAACCACAAGGGAACAAGGCAGCCAGGAAATATCGCAGGCGCAACACTCAGCCTGCAGGGAGTTTAAGTGTGATTCCCGGATACCGCCCCTGCAGCTGATTGGAGTGGCCTCCGGGTCCTCCCATTGGCTGGCGCGACACGCCCCCTGTCCAGAGTGGCTGGGCCTCTGTCACTCACAGAGCTGCCAGCAGACTGTCTATCAGGGCGGAGTCGCAATTGAGCTGCTGCAGACTGTTGCTCCCTGCAGGCTGAGCACTGCCTAGCCCTGACAGTACCCCCCTTTTTGGAGGGGCCACCGTACCCTTCCCTGGTCCGGGTTTGTCCAGGTGAGATTCATGGAATTCCTTTATCAGGTGATCGGCATGATGGACTTCGCCAGCACCCATGTTCTCTCCTCAGGACCATAACCCTTCCAGTGGACCAGGTACTGCAGTGACCTTTTGACCCTATGGGAATCCAATATTCAGGCGACTTCGTATTCTAACTCCCCCTCTATGCAAACTGGAGGAGGAGGCCTAGAGGGCGGAGTCACAGACTGGATATACCGCTTAAGAAGTGAGCGATGAAATACGTATACGGAGAGAAGAGGGTAATTTGAGGTGATATGCCACCGGATTAACCACCTCCTGAACCACATATAGACCTAACAAATCGCGGCGCAAGTTTTCCAGAGGGAACTTTCAATCGCAGGTTTTGGGTGGATAACATACCTTCTCACCAACAACAAACCTTCTAGAACAAAGACACCGTCTATCAGAATTTTTCTTCTGGATGCTCTGGGTATGAACCAAGTTCTTCTGAACTTGGGCCAACACTGTGCACAGATCTTTAATGATAACATCCACCCGCTGTGATCAGACGTAGCACTGGAAAAATAGTCATCTTATGGGAGAAAAACATAGTTCCAAAAAAACGGTGAGGTACCAGATGAGCTACTATCCAGATTGTTAATGGCAAACTCTGTCAATGGTAAGTACTTTACCCAATCTGCCTGCTGATCAGAGACATAACAGCTGAGTTTTTGTGTTACCATTTGATTTACCCTCTTTGTCTGCCCATTAGTCTTTGGGTGGAAGGCAGAAGAGAAGGACATGGTGATACCCAGAGCCTTGCCAAGGGCTCTCCAAAATCGTGAAACGAACTGAACCCCTCTGTCCGAAACAATATTCTCCGGTAAACCATGCAGTTTGGCAATGTGTTTGATAAAGAGTTCAGCAAGTAATTTGGACGACGGCAACCCCTTTAACGGAACAAGATGGCACATTTTACATTTTACATTTTACCACCTAAATAACCGTTTTGCCCTCCAAAGGAGGAAGGTCCGTCATAAAATCCATGGAGATGTGGGTCCATGGATGTTCAGGTGCAGGTAGCGGGCAAAGTTCACCAGGAGGACGAGTTCTGGAAACCTTTGCCCGAGCGCAGGCTTCACAAGATGCCACATAGGCCTCAACATCACGAGCCAACAAAGGCCACCAGTAAAAATGAGGAATCAGCCTTTTTGTGCCAGACACTCCAGGTTGTCCAGATAACACGAAATCATGGAATTCTTTTATTACTCGTAACCGGAACTGAGTGGGGACAAAGACCTTCGAAACAGGACAATTAGCAGCTCTCATCTCCTGGTGGGATTTAATCTCAGTGGCTAAATCAGGGGAAATAGCTGAGACAACAGTCTCCTTGGGCAATATAGGTACCGAATCCTCCTGGTAAGCGTGGCTGGCACAGAAGCTTCTAGATAGCGCATTGGCTTTAACATTCTTAGAACCTGGTCTTTAAGTAACAACAAAGTTAAAGCGAGTAAAAAATAATGCCCAATGTGCCTGACATGGGTTCAACCTTTTAGCATTTTCTAAAAAGGTAAGGTTCTTATGATCAGTAAGGACCGTGACTTGATGCTGGGCGCCTTCGAGGGGCTACTTAATAACCAACAACTCCTGTTAACCCACGTCATAATTCCTTTCAGCCGAGGAACATTTACATGAAAAGAAGGCACAGGGGCGAAGGTTAGTCATAGCAGCAGATCCCTGAGATAGGATTGCCCCTGCACCATACTCAGAGGCATCAACCTCGACAACAAAGGGTTTATTATGATCTGCTTGAATCAACACAGGAGCAGATACGAAACACTTAAGTTTTTCAAACGCCTCTATGGCCTCAGGTTGCCAATTATTGAACTTTACCCCCTTCTTAGTCATGTCAGTGAACAGCCGAACTAGGATAGAAAAATTACGAATAAATTTACGATAATAATTAGCGGACTCAATCGAGAATAGCTTGAATTTTACAGGGATCCATACGAAATAAGTTAGGAGTCAGGATATACCCAAGAAATGGTGCTTGATGCACCCCGAAGACACATTTTTCAAGCTTGACAAACAAATTATTCTCCTTCAGGATCTGTAATACCTGTCGTATGTGTTTAACGTGTGACGACCAATCTTTTGAACAGATCAAAATGTCATCCAGGTAAATGACCATACAACAACCAATGAGTTCCCGGAAAACATCATTAACCAAGTTCTGGAAGACTGCGGGAACATTGCGCAACCCAAACAGCATCACCAGATATTCAAAATGACTCTCAGGAGTGTTAAACGTGGTTTTCCACTCATCCCCTTCTCTGATTCGGATGAGGTTATAGGCCCCTCTCAGGTCCAACTTGGAAAACCACTTTGCTCCTTGGATTTGATTGAACAGATGTGGGATCAAGGGTAAGGGGTATTGGTTTTTTACCTTTATCTTATTCAGTTCACGGTAATCAATGCATGGTCGAAGGCCTCCATCCTTCTTTCCCACAAAGAAAAACCCTTCACCCATAGGGGACACAGAAGGTCGAAAATGCACCTTCTGTAGGCTTTCAGAAATATAATGCTTCATGGCTAGTCTTTCAGGACCTGACAGATTATATCTCCTCCCTTTTGGAAAATTCACTCCAGGCAATAGGTCAATAGCACAGTCATAAGATTTATGAGGGGGTAGTACCTCCGACTGTTTCTGAGAAAATACTTCAGCAAAGTCACGAACAAACACAGGAATCTGCTCCATCTCTTTATTGCCCAGTATGATATCAACACAGTGTTGTCCTCACTTGATGAATTCTCCAGAATTCCAGTCAAACACCGGGTTGTGTTTCTGAAGCCAGGGCAGCCCCAAAACCCCATCCGCGAGCAGCCCCTCCATGATAAAGAGAAAACACTTTTCAGTATGTTTGGATCCAACCACTATCTCAAGCTCAGGGGTACAGTGTTGGATTGCGCCCCTACCTAGTGGAGTGGAGTCGATAGCCACAACCCACAGAAAATCAGCGAGTGGTCTCCAAGGTAGGCCTAGACGTTTGACGAAGGACGCATCTACAAAATTAGAAGCTGACCCAGAATCTACAAAAGCATTCCCAGAGCCAGACAGCGAAAAGTATGAAATCTTAACTGGGAGCAGCAACTTTTTGGATGCATTTGGAAATACCTGCTCGCCTAGGTGACCTTCCTGCAAATCACCTAGGCGCTGGAGTTTTCCGGCCTGGTCTTCCTCTTGGAGCACTCCCAGATGACGTGTCCATCTTTGCCACAGTAAAAGCATAATCCCTGGATACGACGAGAATTCCTACGGTCACTAGCAGCCATTGCAGAAGAAGCCCCCAATTGCATTGGCTCCTCAGGGTTTATATAGGGAACCGCGGGTTTAGAGGTGACCATGGAGTGGACCACCAAGGGGCAAGCCTTCTCCCGACGTTTCTCCCTTAAACGCCTGTCCAGACGAACAGCTAGTGCCATAGCCTCATCTAAAGTACCAGGGGTAGGGTAAGCCACCAACATATCCTTCACATGGTCAGCTAACCCTAATCTAAACTGGCATCTAAGCACTGGGTCGTTCCACCCAGACGGGACACACCAGCGACGAAATTAGGAGCAGTACTCCTCCACAGTCTTTTTACCCTGCCTCAAGGTAGTCAGCTGATCCTCGGCCATGGCCTTCCCTATCAGGGTCGTCAGAAAGTACGCCTAAGGAGACAAAGAATCTGTCCACGGAAGACCGTTCCGGTGAATCAGATAAAGAGAATGCCAACTCCTGAGGGGACCCTGAAGAAGGGACATAACAATTCCCACTCTTTGCTCCTCATTGCCGAGGTACATGAGCGGAGCCTAAAGTACAGGCGACATCCCTCTCTAAATGCCAAAAAGGCCTTTCTGTTGCCTGAGAACCTGTCAGGTAACTGAATAGTGGGTTCCATAGGAGGGAAATGTAGTGCAGGGACATTGGGACTTGGGGAAGTCTCCTGCTGTTGTATCCTCAGTGCCAGATCCTGGACTAGCTGGGTAAGTTCCTGCATCTGCTCTACCAGAGCTGTCATGGGGTTCATAGCGAGGGTAGAGCAGTAACGGTTTAGGCCTGCAATAATGTCACGTAAAGGGGGTTCAGTGAGCCCTAACTGGAACCCAGCCCACTGTCCCTGCCTGCTTCATCTTCTGCCCTAGGCGGCAGACATCAACTAGGCGACAGTCCCTGTGCTGCTAGAGTGCTGGGGCTGTCAGGAAAAAGAATGGTCAGGCAGTCCGGGTCAAACACAAATCAGGAACTCCAAGCCATAAATTAGAACCAGAGGGAAAAACGTAAGCAAGCCGGGGTCAAACATGAACAGAAGCGAGGTACAAAATCAGAAGACAAGCCGTGGTCAGTAAGCAAACAGGGGTCTGGTCCACGTGTAAGCAAGCACAATACAAATCACAAGGGAACAAGGCAGCCAGGAAATATCGCAGGCGCAGCACTCAGCCTGCAGGGAGTTTAAATGTGATTCCCAGATACCGCCCCTGCAGCTGATTCGAGTGTCCGCCCGGTCCTCCCATTGGCTGGCGCGATACGTCACCTGTCCAGGGTGGCTGGGCCTCTGTCACTCACAGAGCTGCCAGCAGACTATCTATCAGGGCGGGATCCTAATTGAGCCGCTGCAGACTGTTGCTCCCTGCAGGCTGAGCGCCGCCTAACCCTGACAGTTGCTCTTTAAAATGTCTATGCACTCTGGCAAATAGAAAAGGCCTTCATTAAAAAAAACTCCTTTTATTACCTCTGAATGCCATTGTATATCATTTTAGAGAGGATGTTTGAAACAAGTAGTCCCTTTTATTTGTTCGGTGAAGTATTAGAAGAATCAAACAGTGATAAAGTTCACACTTGGGGTCTAAAAACTTGGCTCTCATTTAGTTCAACTGCGTTTCAATTAAATATTCTGAACTAACTACTGTTACATTTTCCAGGCATTCACATAAAAGTAAATATAAAAAGCCTAATTAAATTTCATAGTTAATTTACAAATGCTTAATTTGCAAATCAGGTACATTTGTGAAATTTTGTAATGTGAACGTGTTGTAGTTTAATTTTCGATTTTTATTTTTAACACAACAGAAGGTAATTATGCTAGGAGGTATTAAATTACAAAATTCTATCATTTATGTAAGCTTTTGAAAGGTGAGAAAAAGGACCACTGTTCAATAAATGGCTTTACTCAATGGTACATTTAAAAGAAATTAGTCTATTAAACTTAGCTATAATAAAAGAAATTATTTAAAGTTATTTGAATGTGTTTTACATTTCTTTTATTAATTTTTATCAATAAATATTTGTTTTAATAGGGACCACCGTGTGCTGCGATGTCAATGTAGCGTTTCAATGCCATACATGTACACAGATGCTACATGACACAAGTAGGGTATAAAAGTAGTAACACCATGATGCCTATGACATAACCTAGAACTATCATAGCTATGAGCTATGCATACCCAGTGCCATGTGCAGTTTATAATACAAGTGGAGTAGGTTGTAGCATCTTGATTGCACATTTTAAAAGCCACTGCTATGTACAATGTTAGGATTTTTTTCCAGCAGGTGCTTCTGGCAATACATATTTAAGGCTGTCAGGAGCCAGGACTATACTTTAAAATATCTTAACTGATGAAGCATCTTTATGGCTATATCCCATACCCATAATGGCCATAAGACACAAATTTATTTCAATGGTTACCCTATTATCTTTAAAGTGAGAGTTGCTCTTTAAAATGTCTATCCACTTTGGCAAATATAAAATGCCTTCATTAAAAAATCTCTCTTTTTTTCCTGTGAATGCCGTTGTATACCATTTTAGAGAGGATGTTATGTGCAATGTTATGATTTTTCCCAGCAGTGGCTTCTGGCAATAAATTTTTAAGGCTGTCAGGAGCAAGAACTATACGTTAAAATATCTTAACTAGTGAAGCATCTTTATGGCTATATCCCATACCCATAATGGTCATAAGATTCTCAGCACTGATCTCACCCCTCCTACCCCTCCACAGAGCTAAACTAAAGAATGAACTGGTAAAAAAAAACTATACCGCCTCCTCTAGAGCGTCAGTGTCTTCCACCTGTTCCTCACCAATTACATCAATTTGTATGTCTAGCTTGATACTGCAGCCAATTACTGGCTTTAGTGAGCAAGATCTGACTATAGCGCTTATATGCCATACATTGAGGCACATGACTTCTGAGGCCAGTGATTGGTTGCAGTGTGGTAGGGAAATTTGTAACCCCTCCTGTCACATTTCCTTTTAATCTGTGATGCAGAACATCAGAAAAAAATATTGACATCAAATTGTTTTAACAAAAGTAGTACTTAAATAAATGAATAAATATGTTCTATTTTTTTACTTATTGTTTGAGTCTCCAGCCCTAGAGATTCTGCAATTCAGTTATACATTTCTAAATGCTGTAGATAAATTATTCATATAGATATCTTTGTAAGGCAGTAGTCTATATTCGCTTACATGGACTTATAATCGAAGCCTTTGTTTCATCAAAAACAACTGCTTTTAAAATGCTACCACTCCCCTCTACCTGTGAAACAGCTGGTGAGATGCTATGTCTGCAGATTTCCTTTACAGGCAGTGAGATGTAGAAAAGATTATTTAGTAAAGATTATTTATTGCAGTGAGTCATCTGATCTTCGGATACAACACAGACCCATAAAATGTACTGAATAAATCGAGATACAATTCTGTGTCACAGTGTCAAAATGTGTTAATTGTTAAGTTATGCTTTACTACATCTCTAATACTACATGGTAGCAAATTGCATGAATTACTGCTTATGTAAAACAAGAATAGCTCAAGTCTGCCAAAATGTGGACCAACTGTGTAGAGTAGCTCCCTTACAAATGGGAAATGTCTTGCTGTAATAGGGTATATGGACATAAAAAGTCTTCATGAGAAATCCCCATAAAATGGATACACTTGATCAGGCAGCATATCTCTAGTAAGCAGTCTACCTCAGGTTGCTCAGATCTTTAGATCATGCTAGATTTGTTGAAAAAGTGAGTGCAGACAATAAGCAGATATTTCCCAATGTTGTTAGGTTTTCCCAGTATCTTTTATTATTCCACAATCTTTTACTCAAATTCAATTCTAGGATGACTAGTTTACAAAGACATTCCTTGCTTAGTTAATTAGCTTGTTAAATAGAACTCTGTATTTAGTGTGTTTGTGGTCTATAAAGTTATAAAGTGCACACAATGCTTGAACTATTTTAAAATCATAAATGTCTTCAATAAAAGTACAATTGTATGCTAATAATACAGACGCAACTTCCAGATGATACACCTGCAAAATGCATTTAGGACGATGTGCTCCTTTCTTTGTTCTCATTTTGTGCATTGGTGCTATAAACAAAGTCAGGTATCTTGACAGTATTAAATGAATGGTGGTTTGCCATTCTGGGGACAACTATATTAATACATTGTAAAAAGGATTTTTTGTACATTATTTTTATGATGCTATATGTTGGTATCCACTGTGGGGTTATAATGCATTTTATAATGTTTTGGGAGTGGTATGATAGGTAGGTTGCTGTTATTCTATGGGTGATGCTTTAAAGAGAACCTGTCATATGGTTTATGCCCCCCTAGCTGAGGACAGCACAAGCACGTGACAGACGTGCTGTTTCCAGCACTGTGTCCCTTATTCTGGAAGATGCTGTAGTTTTCGAGTATTTCATTCTCAAATCTGGAGTTTTCAGCCAGAAAAGAGTCATGAAAAGAGTCAGTTTTTTTCATACCCCACCCACCTGAGGCTAACCCCGCCCACCTCAGCTGATTAACATGTTTCTTTGAATAGGTAGAAACATGTTGCTAGCGTGGCTAGTTTTGGTGGGCAGGGCTGACACCTGCTCATGAATAAGATTTGAGCATTAAATACTCTAAAACTACAGCATCTGACAGAATAAGGGACACAATGCTGGAAACAGCATGTGTGTCATTAGCTTGTGCTGTCCTCAAAAAGGGGGGCATAACCTTTGTGACAGATTTCCTTTAAATCTAATTTATTTTATCTTCGAATTAATTAATAAAGTATTTTTTTGGTTGGTTATTCAGTTATTATTTTATTCACATTGTATCACCAAAAGATGTTGCTGCAGACAGAAGAGTTTCATAGCTCTCAGCACCATAACTGCACTAGTAAGTTAACAGCTCTGTTCCTAGAGAATTCCCTGTAAATGTCAGGGAGCAGAGGAAACCTGCGAACCCTGTTGTTTATCCCATTGATTGCCATAGTATTATCAAAGAGGATTCCCATACTCCATTGGGTCATCAGGACTCCTACTAACCCAGTGGATCCCTGGAAATGTCTGCGCAGTCAGTCTCCGGGACTCAGGGCTGTCTGTATACCAAGCTGCGGTCAGGATACACTGTGTGCAGCCCTGACTGCAGTTTGTGTCATACTGACACAGAGCCTAAGCTATTAGCTTACAGGAGCATTTTAATACGTTACTAAGTGTAAAAAAGTGTTAAATAGTTGTTCCTTAATGGATTAAAAAAGGAAAAACATAAAAAGTGTAAAATAAATAAATAAAAATAAATATTTAATATGAAAATAATAATTGTGCAAACATTACACACAAACAACAAGACAAAAACTACACATATTAAGTATAAGCACAACCGTAATGACCTGTAGAATTAATCTAATAGGTTATTTAGTGTGAACTATGAATGGTGTAAAAAAGCAAATGCAGAAAAACACTTTTTTAATGTTCATGCTGCTAGTTATTCAGGCCTTTTCAGGTCAGGTGCTTAAAGGGTAATTATTTAAAATGTAGAACTCTCACATCCCTTCTTTGTCAGAGTGGCATGTAAATCAGCATGGTTGTCTATAGTGTATATAAAAAGAATTAGCATGATTTCCAAAAATGATTGGATGTCACATTTACTATTTTATTTCCTATATATTCAGTTCTGAAAATGAGAGTGCAAAATATTTAAGATCCAACAAAAAACATTTCTTTAGTACATTATAAAAAAAATGTAAGGTAGACTAAAAAAAGGAAATAAAATGATGTTAGAAACCATCAATTGCAACATCATTGATATTTTGCTTACATGGGCCCAAAATGCCTCCTGTCATTAAAGGTTTAGGCAATGCTGTATTTGTTACTTTTATTTTACTTTGAAACTATGGCAGAACATTATTTTGGTCTGCCATAAATTGTGCTTTCAAGTTATTTATATACAACTATTTCCTTTAATCCTTTAAAAAGTAAATCTTTTTGTTCTATGATATCTTACAGGATGATTTTGTTTTATTACTGCTGTGTTCCTCAAACATTACATAACGTACTACACTGCTGTGATGTAACTACTTTGAGTACAAAAGCAGATCAATTTACAACCCACTCTCATGATTTCAGCCAAGCAGTAGAAAAGCTTTCCTAGTGACCTTGAGCAACTTCAGATAAATTGAGTCTATAAACTTCCATACATCCTTCATCTTCATTGAAACGCATTTAATGCACACAGTAAGATCTAAATATTACTACAGATGAGCACTTGATCATGTTTAAATTCAAGAGATACAATCTATAATTTGTCATGTCTATGAACTAGTGCTCTTAATTACATTTTAGATAAAGTAAAATATCTAACTGTGTTATTGGATGCACTAAATACTACTGGGTATTAAAAAGTATAGACATGAAACACAGTTTTGATGCACAGTGAAACACTGGAACAATATTAGTCAACCATTCATTTTCTTTCATCCTTGGAAACTTATTTTTGCTGCAGTCAATTGTAACTGATGAAAGGCATTTTTTTACTCAATCGTCTAATGTACATTTCCCTATTTGCTTTACAATTGATTGAATCCATTTGTTATATATTACACGCCACATCTGAAAAATTATTTATGACTTTTGCTTGAGTGCTGTTCATTTGGTTCACCACCATTTATTTAAAAGCAATACTTTGTAAGTGGCAACTGAAATTATTTTATTATAGTAGAAGTGAAACCATCAAATATTTGTCTGTGGTTGATGATCATTACAAATATTATTCTGAGTGGTGGACAAAGCTGTTCAGAAAAATAAAATAATAACACAACTCTATATTGTACACAAAATGGGGTTTATTGTACCAACTGTATTAAAATGGTAAACATCATGATGAATTTGCTAACATTCAATATACTGTATATGTTAAACATGTACAGGTATGTCTTTACAACACTCCATCCAAAAAGAAAAGGAAACAGCAGCCAAAGAAAAAAATGCAAAAACATTTCAATCCTTCACCTTTTATGCTTGAAAAAGACCTTTCAGGGTGGAAGCATTCCACTGTGGAGAAATAAATATGTTTTGTAATTTTTCATTAACCTTTGGATGCAGTTTATTTTTATTTTTAGATTTGGATATATTATTTGGATTTTCTGAGTTCAGGGTCCTGGAAACACTACATCTAATTACCTTTTGAGTTTGTGGATTAGTGCTGCTGGGACCATGCATATGTTTATAACATCCCATGACTGGCATTCGGAATACTGTATGCATGTCAGTATTTTGTGTCAAGAAATGCTTCTGATAATCAGTATATCTGGCTCCTTTTAATGACTATCATTCATTTATAACTTGTTTTCTAAACTGTCAATAAAAATGGCCAAGATGTAGATGAAATTTAGCACACATTGGTTTTTGCACAATTTACATTGGCTGAGTAGGTTCATAAGCCCCAGTGAATTGCATAAAACTCCCTTTGCCATCCAATGGGCAGTGTTTTTCTTTTGCTGCATAAAAAAGTATAGTCTGCTGAGGTAAGGAGAGGCCTGTGGACTTTCCTGATTTTGGGGACTCTTCACAACTCTAATTACTGTTATCACTATGTATATTATACTAGGTACCATCAAAACATTACAGACTGAAAACTAAGGCTTTGCATTAATAGGTCTATTTTATATCTAACAATGGTTTAACACTTTAGATTCAGGGAGATGTGAAATTCGACTGTAATCCATACAATTCAATTTGGAAAATCCCACCCTCCCAAAAAAAATAAAATCGATTTTATTTAACAAACATGGTACATATGATTGTCAGCTCCACATATAAAAATTGTGCATTTATGAGAAAAGAGGATTATTCCCATGGCCCTATGTTTTGGCTAGGTAGGCCTTCATCTCAAGGAACCTACAAAGTGTAACTGGAAGACCTTGGGGGTGCAAGTTTAAAAAGGAGTCAAAAGTATGGAAAAAACTTGTTAATGCCTTTCTCTCAGGTTTTTTTTGTAACCCCCCCAAAAAAAAACAATTTGGGGGCTAGGGTTTCTTTTATTCTCTAAAATGATTTAATGGTTTGCCTATATTTTTTGGTACTCCCATCTGGGCAGCACTCCTGATGTGGCATTACTTTCAGTTTTCAGTGATGCCATATTAGGAACACCACCGGGCCACGAGCGCCGTGGAGAAGTAAGTAGTCCCAGAAAAATTGTGGAAACAACAAAACACAAACAATAACTGCATCTAAATTTTTCCTGCAATTGTTGGGTAGGAGTGAGGAGCGATTGTGTCAACTATCGTTATCGAGTCAATAGTCGATATCGGCAATTATCATGCCGATGGTCGATAACAGATTATCGCCGATGACCATTAAAGTCTATGGGAGAGGAAAAAAAGCTTCAATCTTACCCCCCCACAGGGGTGGAGAAGCTAGAAATAACATCCCCAACAGGAAACTGGATACGTGCTACATTTTCGGCAAGACAATTAGCAACAAGAGTCACAGAAAAAAAAGGTCACAGACTATGCCCCCTTAAACCTGCATGACCCACAAATTAAAAAGTGTCAGAAGGCAGTATTATTTGAACCATCATTTTAGTTGAACTGGACATTGACTATCCCTGTCTTGGAACGCAGCATGACCCGTAAACCTGTCTGACCCACAAATTAAAAAGTGACGGAAAAGGAGTCTTTGAACCACCATTTTAGATGAACTGGACATTGACTATCTCTGTCCTGTACCACAGCATGAACCTTAAACCTGTTTGACCCACAGATTAAAAAGTGACGGAAAAAAGGAGTCTTTGAACCACCATTTTAGTTGAACTGGACATAGACTAAACCCTGTCCTGGACCGCAGCATAAACCCTTAAATCTACATGACCCACAGATTAAAAAGTGCTGGATAGAGGAGTCTTTGAACCACCATTTTAGTTGAACTGGATATAGACTATCACTGTCCTGGACCGCAGCATGACCTTTAAACCTGTCTGACGCACATATTAAAAAGTGCCGGAAAAAGGAGTCTTTGAACTACCATTTTAGTTGAACTGGACATTGACTATCTCTGTCCTGTACCGCAGCATGACCCTTAAACCTGTCTGACCCACAGATTAAAAAGTGCCGGGAAAAAGGAGCCCTTTGAACCACCATTTTAGTTAAAACTGGACATAGACTATCCCTGTCCTGAACCGCAGCATGCCCCTTTAAACCTGTCTGACCCACAGATTAAAAAGTGCCAGAAAAAAGGAGTCTTTGAACCACCATTTTATTGAACAGGCATTGACTATGCCTGTCCTGGACTCAGCCCCGACCCTAAACCCTGCTGAACCACAATTAAAAAGTGCTGAAGAAAGTACCCTTTGAGCAGATTTATGAAATGGACATTGACTATCCATATCCTGTATGCAGCATACCCCAAAACCCCCCACAGGTGCCCTAATCCTCAGCAGAAAATTTTCGCAAAAAGAAATAACTATATTAAAAACAACTAGTTTTTCCAATACTGCTGCGGCTAGAGGTACTTGCCATTCTACTAGTGACATTGTTCCAAACCCTGAAATTTGAATGTGAAGCAAACGAAACAGATGTCCCCATAGGTCCAACGAGGCCTGTCTGAAAATCCTGCATTCTACTGTCAAGTTGGTTGAAGGAAATTACTGATCAAGGCAGGTGAGGCTGTAAACGTGGATCACGTAGGTTCAGTTAGCAGGGCCAAAGTTACAGTGGGTGCGGTGAGAGCCAGGGCTGGCGTCCGTTATCTATTAACACGGCAAAAATGCCCTTATGACGCAGCAACGAAAACAGTCATGCTGAAGCAGAGTGCGGAAGCAGAAGTGTGAGCTAAGACCTCCAGCCTTTCTCAGTACACGGTCAAGACCTGGGTAGCGCTGGAGAAATTTCCCTCTACAAGGCTTGCCCCTCAAAAAGGTGCAAAACCAAAATTGAGTTCACTCAGAAATTTGCTGGTGGTTTTGGCTTTCCCGCCCCCCCCAGGTCCCCCTTTTTTTTGGCTTTCTTTTTCCTTTTTTAAAATAAAACATTTGATGAGCGATTACTTGACTATCTTATCGGGTCGATAGTCGATTCGGCAATTATCAAGATGATTTTCGATAGTCGATAATAGATTATCGCCGTGACCTTTAAAGTCAGGGGGAGAAAAAAACCCCTTTAAATTCTTACACCCAAACAGGGCGGAGAACGGAAAAAACACCCACAACAGTCAAATGGATACGTGCTAATCTTGGGCAACCCCTTTGGGTTATAAAAACCACAGAAAAAATCCACACCCATTCACTATCCCGGTCTTTACCACAGCATGACCCTTAAACCTGCATCACCCACAAATTTGAAAATGCCAGAAGGCGTATGTTTTAACCATCTTTTTTACTTAACGGGACATTGATTCCTTCCGGAACGCGGCTACCCCAAAACCGCATGACCCCCAGTTTTAAAAAGTCCCGAAAAAGGGAGTCTTTAAACCCACCTTTTTAGTTGAACGGGAAAATTGAAAATATCTTCCGGGAACCGCAGAATGCCATTAAACCTTTCTGCCCCACAGATTAAAAAGTGGGGGAAAAAGGAGTCTTGAACCCCATTTTAGTTTCACTGGACTTGACTATACCTGCTGTACCACAGTTCCCCTTTAAAACCTGTCTGACCCACAGTTTTAAAAAGTCCCGGGGAAAAAAGGAGTCTTTGAACCCCACCATTTAGTTGAACTGGACATTGACTATACGTCCTGACCCAGAATGACCATTAAAACCTTCGACCCCCCATTTTAAAAAGTGCCGGGAAAAAGGATCTTTCACCACCATTTTTTTTGAAGGACTTTTGACTATATCTGTCCTTCCCGCAGAATGCCCAAAAAACCTTTTTGACCCACAGATTAAAAAAGTGCCAGAAATGGGACTTTAAACCCAAACCCTTTTTTAGTTAAAACTGGACATTGACTTCCCTGTCCTGAACCACAGTATCCACCCAAACCGTCTGACCCCAGATTAAAAATGCCAGAAAAAGGAGTCTTTCCCAACCACCATTTTGTTTCACTGGCATAGATTTGCCCTGTCCTACCCACAGCAGGGCCCCCAAAAACCTGCAGACCCCCACTTTTAAAAAATTTTCCGGAAAAAGGATCTTTCAACCCCCATTTTATTTCATGGACTTTGGGGACTATCCTGCCTGTCCACCTCCCCCTAAACTTTTGACCCCCGCCCAAAAGGGCACAGCTTTTTGAAAGGATGTTTTGATATATTTTGGGGGCTGTTTGTTCAAAATTTTTTTGGGGTTTTATTTAAGTTTTATTATTATATTTTGTTTTTTTTTAATTTTTATAAAACAACATAATTGGTTTTTGGTTTTTTCAGTGTGATGTGTTAATTCGTCCCACACCCCAAAAGTAATTGCCCAATCCCCCCCAAAAACACTTCTTTGGGAAAGAATTGCCTCCGGGTTTCTGAGAGTGTTTTAACCTCTTCAATGGTTTCTTTTTCCTTCAAATCCCCTTCTTCATGATTAGGGAAAAGACCCCGGGGGGGAGTCAAAGATGGCCCCATAGGATCCCCCGAAAATTTTAAAGCCTCAAATTGTGCTGGGTCCGCCCGGACCCTTTTTAATATTAAATAAGAAATATTTTAAAAGGGTTTTTTTATGAATTTTTAAAGTTTTCTTTGCCCCTAAGGGTGAGACCAGTCTGCCTCACCCCTTTCTTTAACCGAACCGCTCCCCGGGGCCCAACTTTACAGGGTGGTGAGAGCCCACTGCGTCTGTCATCTATAAAACGCAGGTTCAGCTCCCAGGGCGGATTTTACAGGGGGTGGGTAAAATTCCAGCTAGGGGCCGGAATTAAAGGGGGTTCCCCTTTCGCGCCAAAATAGTCGTGGGAAGCAAGTGCGGAAGCGGAAGGTGGGGTAAGATCCCCTTTCCCATAAAAGTAAAAGACCGGGGTACGCTTGCCCCCCCGTAATGGGGGCCAATTGGTTCCCCTTGGGAAATGCTGGTGGGACGTTTTCCTGTTAAGGGGCCCCTTTTTGGCATTTTTCCGTTTTATAAGGTGGAAAAAAAGGGGTCCGTTTCTTTGTTTTTGCCTGAGTATATATGTTTGAATTTAAATTGGGTTTTTATCCTTTTTAAATTTCGGTTTTTGTCCAATTTTTGGTTTTTGTTTTTTTGCCATTTTTAAAAGGATGGAATGTTTTTTTCTCTTTTTTTTTAATTGTTTAAATGGGTTGCTCAAAAAGGGGGTTGTATATGTTAAAATTTGAAAAAAACCAATACCCCAAAACAGTGTTTTAATCCTGTTTCTAAAAAATTTTTGGCCCCAAAATTTCACGAAAATCCCCCAAAAATTCCTTCCCGGCCCGGCTTTGGAAAATTTTTTAAAAAAAACCCTTTTTTTTTAATAATGGTGAAATTTGCGCATGCAAGCAAAATGCCCCCAAAATTAAAAACATTCCTTGACCCATTTTGGGCAATTTGTGAAGAAAAAATTTGGGGGCAAACTTTTTTTTATTGATTGTGTAAGGGCCTTTCAAAGCAAATGAAAAAAAAAAAAAAATTTTTTTTCGGAAAAATTGTGGGGGGGTGATTAAAGACTTTTATGCAAAGGGTGATTAAAAGTTGTTCTAAGAATCCAAAAAAATTAAAAATATTTTGGTTTAAAAATTTTGGGGGAAAAAATGACTTAAAGAATTTCTCTTCCAAAGGGAAGTTTTAATGCGTGTATTCACAGCCCATTACCCCAAAAAAAATTTTAAAAAAATGTTCTCAGCCAATTTTAAAAAATTTGAGGGGTTTGCCACTTGACTTTTAAATTTTCCAAAGGCCGGTTATGGGACTAAGAATGAAAAAAAATTAAAAAATATTTCCCCCCTGTTAAAAATGTGGGGTTTTTACTTCCCCATTTCGTTAAAGGGAATTTAATTTTTACAGCACCCGAAAAAAAAATTTTAAAAAATTTATAAGCATGTAAAAATTTTTGGGGTGCCATTAAAAATTTAAAGGAAATTTTTTGTGTTTCCCCCTGAAAAAATTGAAAGGAAAAATTTAAAATTTGTGAGTAAAGGAAAAAATTTTGTATAAAATTGCTTTTTTTAAGTTTCCCCCCCCCAGCCCCCCCAGTTGATTTGTTGGGCTGAGAAAAAAATTGAAAGAAATGATTTTAAAAAAAAGTTTTCGAGGTTTTTTGGGTTTGGGGAATGTGAAGAAAGGCAAAAGGATCGGAATTGGGGCCCAACATCCCCCAGAAACCCATGCCATTCATTTGATGAATCAAAAGATAAAATTTTTTTGTAAAGGATGGGGGGTTTGTTTTAATACCCCAGTGTGTAAAGGGTGCCAAAATTGAGCTGGTTTGCGGGGCAGGACAAATTATGGTGGGAGAAATCGGGTTTTCATTTTTTGGTAAAAGTTAGGGGGCGAAAATAAAAAAAAAACGGGTTTGGAAGCGTAGTCGGCCCTGATCTTTGTTTTTTTTGGGTTTTTTTTGGTCCCCTCTTGCGCGGGGTGGGGGGTAAATAAAATTTCCCAAAGGGTCTCCATTAGGCTTCAGCCCCCTTCCTCCCCTGTGCTGCCGCACGGTTTTACTTGGCACCTAGCTGTAAAACGTGTGACGTTTTTTCCCAAATGACTTTTGAAAACTGAAGCAGACACAAACAAATGTCTCCAGTTGATCAATCAGCAAGGTCTCCATTTCCTGATTTTACCTCTATTTGATGGTGGAAGGAAAGTGCTGATTTTTGTTTTGTCCCGGGATCCAGGAGGGTGGCCACCCAGTAACGGGTTTTTCTTTTTTTGATGGCCTTAATGCGAGGACATGTTAAAGGAAATGGACCCCCAACCCTCTTTTAAGGGGAGCCTTGATTTCCCAAGCCTCGGGGGTCGAGGGGCCAAGCAAACTGATCTTCCTCATCTTCCCTCCCCCTCAAATTCGCGCCAACCTCTTTCCGGGGCGGGACGTGGGTAACGCGTGCTGGGGAAACCCTCCCCTCCCCCCGCTTCCCCCCCGGCACAGCTTCCCACCCCCCCCCCCCTGACTTCCCTGAGATGATGAAACCGAGAGCTATGCGCCACCTCACTACCCGGGCCCCCGAACCATCCCAATAAAGGGCCGTTAAAATGAGAAACTGTCGGGCCTTGTGGATTCGAGGGAGAAAAAGGCTCTGGCCCGCATCTGGCCCCTGTCTCCTCCTCCGTTGCTGTGGGCCCTGATGTTTCAGAGTGTCCAACATCGTTCCAGCTGAGATCACCAAAATGTCTGTGACAAGGGATGTCCGCACTGACCATTTTGGTGGCTTTTTAAAAAACTGGCAAGAATGGTGAGACTTTTACCTGCTTCCATCTCGGTGGCTCAACACCCCGAGGTCCGCCCGCTGCTTTTCAGGCCATGTGTCACTTTGTAAAACGTAATGGCATTGCCTGCTGCCACAATCGCTGGAGCATGTGGGGGGGGGAATTCCCGCGTGTTCCACTCAACAATTAGATGTTGATGGGGAGGGAGCTGACGCTGCAAAAGCGCCAGGCGGGAGAAGCAGGGTGGAACGGCGGGAAATGCAACTCAACCTCAGCCCCTTTCCTCAGCAGCATCCGACCCCCGGGGAACCTTTTTAAAAATTTCTGACGACGGGTTCATGACAGTGCCAGGCAAGGGGTTGCTCCAGCCTACCGATTAAGGCGGCCACAGATTTCGCCCTTATCGCAACCACCTTTCCTGGCACAAGGGTTTTTGTCACCCAGCCGCGCCGGCCCCCCATTGCGAGAGCCGTCCACCAGCCCGACCCTTTTGTGGACGGCTCCAAACAGATTAATTTCAAAAACGACCTGGTTTTTTCTGGGGAGTGATCCACCAGAGACCTTGGGGGGGAAAAAGCCCTGACCACCCCGCTTTTTGAAAAAAATGTGCGCGACCTGAGACACCCCTCACCCCCAAGACATCCACCCAGCTCCCCAGTACTGTCACAAAAGGGAAAGCGGGCCTTTGGCCCGGTTACTAGTCCATTGTCGTTGGGAGATGGACTTTTCCGGGCAGAAAGCAGACAAAAAGGGCCCGAAATTTTAGATGGCACGGGCTGGGCCCGGGCAGGGGGTGGGTTTTTTGGCAAAGAAATGCCCGCCGGGATCTGGATTTGGGGGGAGGCAAGGGCCATGATGTGGGGAACCCATCTGTGTCCACCAGACGGAAAGGCAACATTTCCAAGGCAAAAGCCTGGCAATGCCGACTTTAGGCTTTTGGGTTTTGGGTGGTTTGGGTTAAAAGTGTTTTTTTCTGCTCCCAAACCCGGGAAAACAGAAGGGGGTTGGGTAGACTGGCCACTGTACGGGTGCAGGTCATCAAACTGGCTGAAGAGAAGGGGGAGGAAGGTCTTGGTTGTCTGGTGGACCGGGTGACGGGGGTGAAGGGGGGCTGATCCCTGATCATACCTAGAGACATGGGGGACTGAGGAACGCTTGGTGGGGGCGGAAGGGGGGAGGCGGAGACAGAAGGTGTGAAAATCTTGGAAGCCCGGCATCGGGGTGGGGTTTTTTGGGGCCCAAATGTTGCCTCCATTTCAACTCATGCATTCGCGCAAAGTGACTAGACAGTTGGTGGGGTTAAACACCTAAGATTCTTTCCCTACTACTTTAAGGCAAAGTCGGCATATAATCGCTGGTGATAAGGCCCTTTCTCAAAGAAGGCCCCCGGCTTGAGAGGTCCTGGATCTTTTTGACGGCGATAACAGGGCGGGGTTTCCCCTACCGTGGGTGGCGGAACATAACCCCGGCTTCTCCGACCGCCCTCTCCCTTTTTGAGGCGGGACCGTATTGACACTAACCCCCTCGCTTCCCCTCGTCCAGTGTGAAGCGCTCGCAACAAATTCTGCTGAAAAAACCACGTTGGATCCCCAATGCTCATCCATCTCAAAACAAGGTGACTTCGTCTCCCGAATTCTGCATCCAGGAGCTGCGGGCTACAAGCAAGAGCATGCAAGGGGTTCCGAAGCCCGGGGGTTTTTGCCCCATTGGGGCCTTCCTTCCCTCCTCGATGGCTCATAACTGGGGTCAAAACAGACAAAATCTTTCCCCTTTGGCCTTTGATCTTTTAAAAAAATGCCTTTTGACCCCACCGCATTTTGGGCATCAAAAGGGGGTTCAGAAAATGGATTTTCCACAGTGGGGGGGTTCACAGTTGACATTAAGGCTGCTTTGTTTCATTTGGCGGATGCGGGGGATGCTGATGACGACATTTTGGGGTGACTGGGGGCGAGGAGGTAAGACTGCTGGATCAGTTTCATTAAAAAAACCCCTGAAGAAAGATGGCGATGCTGTTCGTTATGAGATTACAGGGCCCGACCCACGATGACAGGCCTACGGGCCTGCAACCGCGATCCGCCATGCGGTTTTTCGCCAGACTGGGAAGGGGCACCTTCTCTCGTACCTCTACCTCCCCTGCCTTCCCCCTCTTTTCTCTCTCACCCCCTGCATTTTGCTCCCTGTTTCGAAAGTAAAAATTTGAGAAGTATGGGAAAAGTTTTGGAAATCCTTATTAAAAAAACGGAAAACAAGCAATTTTCAAAAACCCTCAAATCAAAACAAAATTGCTGTTTTAAATTTAAGTGCAAGGGGGCCCCTATCAACAAAGCTGACTGGCCAAATTTAAAAACACCCATCTGAAATGTATATGGATAATAAAGGGGGCGTTTTTTTACCTAAAAAATACCCTGCGGGGACTACAAAATTTCTGTATTCAAATTTTAAGTGCAAGGGGCCTCTATCAAAAAAGGGATTGCCCCAAAGTGAAAAAAAAAACACCTATCTGAAAAAAAAAAAAAGTATACGGATTTAATAAAAGTGGAGTTTTGCACCTAACAAATAACCTGGGTGACTACAAAATTGCTGTTTTTCAAATTTTAAATGAAGGTCCCCTATCAACAAAACTGGACTGCGCCAAAAAAGGGGGGAAAAAAAAAACCTATCAAATGGTATAAACGGATAAAAAAGTGGAGGTTTTTTCAAAAACCCTTCAATACCCTGCATTATAGAAAAAATCTGTATCCAATATAAGTTTTAGGGTGCCCAATATACAAGTAATATTTTAACAGAAAAATTTTTTAATAAAAAGCCATTTCAAAAGAATGTCTAAACAAATCTGGGCTGCACAATATCCACTACCTTTTAAAAAAGGGTTGTCTGTGTTCGCCCCGCCCCCCCCCCTCCCCCCCCCCCCCTGACTTTAAGGGTAAGCTCCTTTAAAATTCTCAGCCTAAGTACCTAAAATTGCAAATCTCTTAACCAAACTAAGTTCTAATGTTCACACTAAAAGCATAGCTTCTGTGTGAACAAAAAGAAAAATTTCGCTGAGCTTTTGGACAGAACCGAGCACACTTTCCCACCCTATGACCTGACCACACTAGGCAGAAAAGGAAAGGGCTGTTCTAAAGTAAAACGAGGTCATGTGATTTTTTTTCCCCCAATCGCAACCAAACACACCCCGTCTTTGACGTCGACACACACTCACCCTGCCTATTCTCTAAGGATTTGCTGGTCGCCAAATGACAGGAAACGCTGAAAATTGGCGCGTATTAATAGATTATGGGGCAGATTTTCATCTAAATTATCGCGTGATAGAAAAAATCCAACAAAAAAAAACCCTGCCCTTTTTAAATTTGTCGATAATAAAATCTTAACACTACTCAACATTTGGGGAAATTGTCTCTGTTCTTGGGGTGGCGAAATTTCTCCATACTCCATGTCCTCGAAAAACCCAGATCTGTTCAAATCTCCTTCCTCCCTTGACAATTCGAGAAATATTTTTACACTATTTTGTACATGCAAATTTTTTTTGTAGTTTAATTCTAAAAACACATTTTTAAAAAAAGGATGGAATCCACCACGCTTTGTCAGTTTTAAAAAGTTTTAAATGATTGTCTAACGGGGAAGCTGCTATGTTAAAGATCTTGCAAAAACAAGTAATTTTTTTAATATGTCTCCATTAACAGTGTCCTACCTATTCCTTTTTTTGAAGCAAAAATGCCTATAAAATTCAAAAAAAATGACCCCTTTAGCCACTGTTGACAATTGTGAAGAACAAATGTCCCCGTTAAAAACACATTTTTTACAATAGACCTTATATAGCTGTATTTACAGAACATGCCCCCAACAATTCAAAACATGACCCTTTTGGCCACTCTTTTACAATTGTAAAAACAAATGTCGTTAAAAAATTACATTTTTTTTAAAAAAAGGGCCCGTAGTAGCTGAATTTCACAGAACATGACCCAAAAAATTATAAAAATGCTTCTCAGCCAATGTTAAAAATTTGAAGGGGGAAATGCAGTAGAAGCCACATTTCTGTTCCAAAGGACCCTTTATATAATGTATCTCACGACCATGACCCCAAAACCCTTTACAGTTGAAAAATTTTAAAAATAAGTGGTAAACGGAATAGTTTTTTTTCATAATTGGTGCTTTTACAGTCTCCCCCACCGCAAAACCAGCAAAATGACCTTTTGGAACTGAGAAAAAATTGCAGTAAAAAATGATCATTTAAAAAAAAAAATTTTTAAGAGGACCATTTTTTTTGTGTGAAGAGGAATGTGAAGTAGACCGGGAACTAATCGGGGACCCGGGGAATTTTGGGCCCCAACACATCAGAGATCCACGTATTTTATCTGATGAAATTTAAACAATCAACAAATTTTATGGAAAGCCCGGGTGCTTTTGTCTGTTTGGCTGGCTGAAAAATCCCCGATATGACCTGGCTCTGGCAGGACAACACCCCCATGGGGTGGCGAGTGACTCGGCCATTCATCCATTTTGGTACCCAAAGTGAAAGGGTCCCGGGCATATCCAAAAACATCGGTGTTTTAACGCGATAGCGTCACCCTGATCTTAAGCCGTCTCTGTGTGTTTTATGTGTGCCTGCATTATTGCATTGGTGAGGTGGTAAAAAAGGATTGCCAGAGGGCACCCATTAGGGTTCTGCCACAAAGCCTGTGGGTGCTTGAACTCTATTTCTGTCCCTGTTCTGATTTTTGTACATTTGAAAACATGAGCAACGCAACAAAAAACGTCTCCATTGATCAACAACACGGTCTCCAATTTTGATTTTACTTTCTATTTGGGTGGTGGAAGGAAAGTGCTGATTTAACTTTGTACCGGGGATCGAGGAGGGGGGCAGCCCATAACTGTTTTTTCGTTTTGATGGGCCTTTAATGCGAGGGTCATTTGGAGGAGATGGGGCCTTGATTTCCCAAACCCATGGGTTTAGGGGGACTAACAAAAAGATCTTCCTCCTCCGCCTCAAAAAAACCCTGCCAACCCCTTTTCCAAGGGAGGAAAATCGGGAACTTTGGGGTCCAGGAATACTTCATCCTCCTCCCCCCTTCCTCTGCCTAGCTTTAAACACAGCCCGACTTTCCCCAGATGCTGTACCCTGAAGTGAGGGACCGCCTTTCACCAGCCCCGGACCCCCCAAAACCCCGCCTAATAAAACAAAGAAGTTGTGAAACTGTCGGGCCTTTTGGATTCGACGGGGAGAAAGGCTTGTCCACATCTGGGCCTTTTGAGGCGATAAGCAGGAGTGGGGTTTCCCCGACATGGCTTGCAGATTTAAACTCAGCAACTTGTGCGACTGCCCTCTCCCTTTTTTAGGCGGACCCGTACTGACACACCCATTTGTCTTTTCCTCCCTCCCGGTTGAAGGCTTGCAAGCAAATTCTGATGAAAAGACCACGTTGGATCCGCAATGTCCTCATCATCATCATCATCAACCATACGGTGACTTCCTCGTCCTGACATTCTGCATCCTGGAGCTGCGGGCTACAAGCGACAGGCACTGCAAGGAGTTGCCGACCGCCCGGGATTTTTGCCGATTGGCCGGCTTCATTCTCCTATTCTGACGGCATCAGCGATTGGGCATCAGAGCAGACAAAATAATCCTCTTTGGCCTCTTGATCTTTTGAAATGCCTTCTGACCCCAACCACATTTTGTCATCAAAGAGGTATTCAGAAAATGGATTATCCACAGTGGTGGTTAAATGAGTTGACATTTGGGCTGCCTTTGCTTCATGTTGGACGGATGCTGACAATGATGATGACGACATTTGTGGCCGTGACTGGGAGGACCTACTGCTGGATGTAGGTTGCATTAACCACTGAAGAACAGATTGGCGATGCTGTTCGTTACTGAGATTCACAGGGCACCGACCCAGCGATGACAGGCCTGACGGTCCTGCAACCGATGATCCACTGGCTTGCGTGTTGTCGCCAGCACTGGAAGGAGCACCTTCTCTCATACCTCTACCTCCATGTCCTACACCCCTCTTTGCTCGCTTACCACCTGCAGTTCGCTCCATGTTCAGAAATATAAAAATGTAAAAGGTATGGAAGAGTTTTTGACAGTCTCTTATTGAAAGACGGCAAATCACAGCTATTCTTAAATCCCACTAATTTCCAACAGCCAACTAGGATTAGAAACAGAATTGTTTCTATCAAATATCTGTAAAATGCGGTCTGGTGGAAGAACCGTAACACAAAATCAACAGTGTTCTTCCTTCAGTCCCTGAGATTTACAACTGCCCAGTAGGACTAGCAGTTGATAGTTTTCAACAAACTATCGTACAAATGCACGATTAGCGCCAAACTGAGACGCACTGAGTGAAATAAAAGTATTAAAAAGTTATATGGATTAATATGGCGGCCTTCGCACCACTGACAACAAGCATAATTTACTATAAAATATGTATAGAACAATATGCATACAACTGAGCTCTATGCGCCAAACAGGTGCACGGATTGCAATAAGAGTATTTAAATGTTATATGGATTAATATGGCAGCCTTCGCACCACTGACTACAGGAGCAATTTTCTAAGAAATATATATAACACAATTTGTGTACAACTGAGCTCTTTGCGGCAAACAGACGCACAGACTTCAATAAAACTATTTAAAAGTTAAAGGGATAAGTTATGCTGGTTTTTGGGAACACTGACATGCAGTGATTGCAATAGAACTGAAAAAACAGGGACAATTTCACCTCCTATCAGTGGTGTGCTGGGCTAAAGAGTGGTAAAAAAAACAATGCTTTTTCAATTCAAGATCACAGAACACACTGAGCATCAAAATATCTCCCTTCCTTTCAAAAGACTCTCCTGCTGCCGACCCCCACCCTACCCCCTCGCAGCCCCGTGGCTACACACACCTGTAGATATCAATAAAACTTTCTCTAACTAAATAAGAAGTGAAATTCTCTAATCTAACTCTATTCCAAGCTGTAGGTAGGTGGATGGTGTCTTGTATTAGACGAGACTATCTCTCAGAGCTGTTAGAACAGCTATTGGTTTAAACGCAGAAAGACACGTCCTTCTGTGAAGTGGCATAAACAGAGAATGAGCTTAAACAGGAAATGCAGTTGCATAGATAAAACGAGGTCACGTGATTTTTACTGCCAATGAGATCCATACACTGCAAAGTGGTGACGTTGTATATCCTCTTCACCCCCTCTATCCTCAGAGCTGATTGTCTGGCCGCCAAAATGACACGAAACGCTGAAAATGGCGCAATAGTAATAGATTATCTGTAAGATTGTCACCGAAACTATCGCGTGATCGGAAATTTCAGATAAGCCTAAAAACCGTGCCGATTTCAACTTTTGGCGATAATATCGCTCATCCGTATTGATTAGTCCTATATATTTTAACCCATTCCTCCACACAAAACAGCTTCAACTCTGTTATGTTGATGGCTTTCCTCCTGTGAACTGCTCACTCTAGGTCGTTCCACAACATTTCTATTGGATTAAGCAAAATAGGATGAAAGTAGAAGAAATCACGGCACTCACCACTTGTTGAATAAAAGAATTCGCTTTATTCCGGCACTTCAATCCGTGGAGGGGCTGACAAATTAACACATCTTACAAAAGACGGCTAAAGCTGTTTCGCATCTTCCTGGCCTCAGTCGGAGTGGCACATCCGTGCCCTTTAACTTCCCAATGTCCGGTCACCTGACTGTGTGTGTATACCTTGTAACCATTTAACTATCATAATCATCAAACATATAAAAACATTTAGCAATTACAAAAACGAAGACAAATCATTTCGATCATTCAGACCTAAGTTCCCTAAGGCATCCGTCTTTAATATCCACTCGGCCTCACATTGTAGCAAGCGAGTATGCCGATCGCCTCCATTGTTGGGTGAAAACACCCTTTGTACTCCTGCAAAGCGGATGCCTGATATGTCACCGTGATATATTTCTGTCATATGTTTTACGTTAGGAGAAGAATAAATCAGGGAGAATGTTGGAATACCGATTCGGGCTCAGATTCGAGTAACTTTGATGATATTATAACATCGGGACAAGAATGCGACCCTGTAGGATTTAATACACAAACATCTACAAAAAAACGAAAGGGAGGCATATCCGGAGAGGGGGCAGAAGGAGGAAAATATGCAGCGAGCGAAGGTGCCAAGAGGAAACAAGTGACTTGGAGAGATAGGGAAATGTGGTGTAGAATTACCTGATGTATTATATACGACTTGTGAAACTAATGTGATCAATATTTCTGGAATATACCTAAACGAAGCATATATATAATTTTTGTCCAAAGGTTTAAATTATTGTATTAATAATACGTTTAATTGGGCTAAATTTCAAATTGATTTAAGCAATTCTCTAAGAAAGTTGAATTTATATAGAACGTTTAAAGATAAAGGAGGGGAAAAATTAGATACCATTCCGGGTGATAGACCTATACCATCAAATCGATTTGACTTTTTGGAGAGTTGTAATTTTGAATCAGCAGACAGACAGTGTTTCAGTGAGTTCTATCACTTGATTAATGAAGAAGTGGAACTTGCAGATGTAGAAGTTGAAAAAACACCATTCAGAGGAGGAGTGAAATCTGTATTTTATCCCCCCTTGTCACCGGGTTCGTCACTGGATATATTTAGCAATGCTGTTATGAGAGACATCAAAGCATTAATATATCCTCAAAATATGCCTAATTTAAGTATACAGGAAAAAAGAGCATTGAAATGGCTAAAAAATAATGACGAACTGATCATCAAACCCGCTAACAAGGGGGGAAATATAGTTGTGATGAATCGCAACTATTACAAAGAAGAAGCTGAGCGTCAATTAAACAATAGGACTACATACTGTAAGTTAGATCAAGACCCGACAATTAAATTTTCTTGAAAATTACAAAGGTTATTAAGAAAGGGGGTCGAAATAGGCTTTCTCCCTGAGAAAATGGAAAGAAAATTATTTCCAGTGAAACCAACGAAACCTAATTGGCACTTCGTACCTAAGATACACAAAGATGTGGAATGTCCTCCAGGACGCCCAATTGTTAGTAATAGAGGCTCTTTAACTGAACCCCTATCACAGTACCTTGATTGGTACGTACGTCCCCTATTAAAACAAATACCATCATACCTAAAGGACACAAAACATTTATTACAAATTTTATAACAGACACAGATCCAGTCGCATCATAGACTGGCCACTATTGATGTGGTCAGCCTATACACAAGAATTATACATGTAGAGGGAGTTGAAACAATTAGAACATTTTTGAACAGAAGTAACCTAAATAGTGAACATGTAGATTTTGCATGTCAGGCACTTCAGTTTGTTCTTGAACACAATGCCTTTAAATTTATGGATCAATGGTACCTACAAATCCCTGGCACTGCGATGGGTACACCCGTTGCACCCACTTTTGCCAACCTATTCTTGGCTATATGGGAAGAGGAGTGTTTATATATAAAATCAAGAACCCTTTTCTAAAATATATTGTTGAATGGTCTAGATTTATAGACAACGTCTTAGTACTCTGGTCAGGCTCTGAGCAAGATTTTAATGAATTCACACAATACCTTAATATAAACAATATGAATATGCAGTTTACCTCCATGTTTGGAGGTGATAAGGTTGAATATCTAGACGTAGAGATTCGATTAACAACGGATAAGATAGAGACTAGAGGAAATCGCAAACCGACAGCAACTAACGCGTTACTTCATAGTGAAAGCTTCCATCCACAGCATATTAAGACTAGTTTACCATGCGGACAATTTATTAGGCTCAAACGCAATAACTGTAATCGCTGCGACTTTTTGGAATCAATCAATAGTGGAAAATCAGTACAGACCCAGATGCAGCAAAACAGGCCCAAACCATGATACTACCACCAACATGTTTTACAGAAAGTATGAAATTTGTATGCAGTGCATAATGCAGTCTTTTATATTCCCCAAATAAGGCTTCACATTTAAACCAAAAAGCTCAATTTTGGTCTCATCTATCCGTAAAACATTGTTTCAACTGCCTTGTGGCTTGTTTAGGTGATCTTAAGCAAGCTGCAGATAGGCAGCAATGTTCTTCTTGGAGAGCAGTGGTTTTCTCTTTCCAATCTTGCCATGCACACCATTGTTGTTCAGTTCTCTCCTGGTAGACTCATGCACATTAACCCCTTAACGCCGAGGCCTATTTTTTTTTCATGTTCGATTTTCCCTCTCTGCCTTCCCAGAGACATAACTTTTTAATTTTTTTCATATACATGGACATATGAGGGCTTTTACTTTGTGGAACAAGATGTACTTTCTAATGATATTATTCAAATTACTATAGAATATACTGGATAACCGCAAAAAAATTCTAAGTGGGACAAAATGTGAAAAAAGTACTTTCACCATGTTTGCGGAAGCTTTGTTTTTACAGCGTTCAATCTTCAGTAAAAATTAAGTGTTATCTGTATTCTGTACGGTTTTCATTATGTTTTGGTACCATAAATTTTTTTTTTCTATTTTTGAAATTTGCATGGCGGTGCCATTTTCTGTAACCAATAACTTTTTTGTACTAACACCTATGGGCTTGAGGGAAGTGGCATATTTTGTGGGCTGAAGTGCACTTTTTATTGCTACCAGTTTGGAATACATGCAACTTTTTTAAATCAAATTTATTCCAATTTTTAGGGGACATGAAATGACCAAAAAACCACAATTTTGACGTTTGGAAATTTGGAAAAAGGGTTGAAAAAAAACAATAAAATAAAATAATAAAAATAAATATTTAATAAAAAAAATTACTGTGCATGCATTACACACACAAAAAACCCTAAACATATTACACACAACCATAATAACCTGTAGAATTAATCTAACAAGTTATTAAGTGTGAAATGTGAATGATGTAAAAAAAATAAAAAACAAAAAAATTTAAAACAATTTGAAAAAAAAAAATATTCTGCAATAATTTATAAGTGAATATAAACTATTCCCGCAAAAAGTACAACTTGTCCCAAATAAAATGAGTCCTCATACAACTGAATCATTGAAAAAATAAAAAAAAGTTATGACCATTGAAACTCAAGGAGGCAAAACCTAAAAAAAAATTGCTGGTCATTAAGTACTTTTCAGGTGTTTTGCTTAAGGATTTAATGCATATAAATACCTTTGAGTCATCATAGCACAATTGTTTAAATAATATTTAAATGCCCATGGAGGCATCTTTATTGTTCACGTACAGTACATCTGCATGCCATAGTTTTAGGGCGACATGTATGATCGGGAATTGCGCCAGATTTCAGGAGTGCATTGCGCCTCACCTTGGCGACTCCACTGTTGGACGCAGGGATGCACTGTTAGGCGCAACCTTCGCCACTTTCGTATGCGCCTAACATGAAGGGGCGTGCAGTGGGCGCGCTGTGGGCGTTCTGGGGCGGGACGCACTAGATTCGAAATCACCGACGCATGTTTGAATGCCAGTCGGCAAAGTTCGTAAATATGTCCGGATTTCCCATTGGTAGCAATTCTAAGCTAATTGTTCATTATTTTAGGCTGAGTTGGTGATATATTTGCGGACGTAAATATGTCCATAAATACGCCCAGATCTAAGCCCTGGGAACACAGAAATCCTGCTTGGAGAACCACAGATCCCAGAAAGACCTGTGCTGTGCTGGCTCTTGCTGTAGATATTAAATAGAATAAAAGGTGAAAGAAGAAAAAATACTTCTTAATTTTTTATTAAAAAAATAAATAAATATTTACATCAGTACAACATCAGCATTGGCTTATTTAATGTAAAATTAGTTTAATTCTCCCTTTTTTTTAAGACCTTTTATAGCTGATATTTCTTTCTTTTCAGATCTTATATATATTTGCTTTCATTTTAAAGTATCAACTTTTTCTATACATTGAAAACGATTTTATACAACTTTGAGATTTATCTTTATTCATTCATTAATTTTAAAGACAACTCTTTTTGCTATTCACTAACATGCTTAATGATTTTTCCCTGATTTCCAGCCTGTCTCGAAACTTAATACATGTTAGGCGCATTCCTTCTGCGCCTAAGTTCCGCAATGCGCCTCACACACTGGCGAGGCGCAGGGAACTTTATACCGCATGTATGAGGACTTTGGGCGAATAAATCAGGGACAGCTTTTACAGAAAAAAATTTGTGGAAAAAAAGGGGCTCCGTGCGCCATCTCATCATGTGCCTTAAGGGCAACTGTGCTATGTATTGCAATGCTTCAAACAGATACAATAGGGCACCCAAATGTTGGGACCTCTGTGATTGTATTATTAGCCTGTCCAGAGGTGCTCTTGTCAGGGGCCCTAATCAAAAAGTGGCCCACTGATATGTTAAAAAATAGGAACAAGTAATGGGTGGGTACCCCATTTGATTTGGCAGTATGGGGCCCTGAAACGGTTAACAGATGACTGATGGCAACCCTGAGCCTGTCTTGAGGATAGGCCATCAAAAATTGTGTTTCCCACTGATGCTCCATACTGGGGCCCAAACCCCAAGAGCACTCAATCCCGGCCATTTAATCATATAGACTCCATGCTAAACAGGACCATGCCATCTAAATGATTAGACAATAGGGCTGTGGTCCATTGCAGCCCTAAACCGCCCTCCCCCCATGTTGCACTTATGGGGTGCCATTAAGTTGCCATGATAGCCAGGCGCCTAATGAAGGCCCCTGGTACCTAATTTTTTCTCCTTTTACACCCTCCTTTAAAAACTAATGAAACTAATATGCAGAACATAAGGCAAGTGATCAAGAAATCACATGTTTAAATTCTCTAGGAGTACTAAATGTTAATGCAAAAAATAAAGATGTTAATGCTAGCATTCAAAAAAGCCACTTTACTGAAAAGAAAAAAACAATTGTAAAAAAAGGCAAAACATATTTGGTATCGCCACATAGAGCATGTTAATTATACTGAAAAGCGAACTCTACGAAATGAAATCACACAAAAATGGTTGATTTTTTTCCCCTTTTTTTTGAGGGTCATGTAAAGAAAACGTCTTTGTAGAATTTCTTTGCTGCCCCTAGCAACCCAAAC
>JAODAL010006107.1:0-136876 GCA_025379985.1 Phyllomedusa bahiana
GTAGCAACTGAAATAACAGATCTTCAGAAGATAAGGAACGATGGAGTATGGGGACCTATGCATGAGCTAGGGCACAATCAGCAGCAGAGTGCTTGGGAATTCCGTCCTAACACTACAGAAGCAACATGCAACCTGTGGTCAGTATATGTACATGAAAATGTGCTTGGAATCCCAAGGGATAAAGCTCATCCTAATCTGGTCCCATCAAAAAGAGAGACCCGTATCAGAGAGTATCTGAAGAATGGAGCAAAGTTGGCAGACTGGAGTGTATGGACAGCACTTGAGACTTATCTCCAGGTAAGACACTGGAACTATATGTGGATAACACTTATGTACTTCCCTCCCTACCACATTAGAAATGATGTCATACGATCTAACTTTAGGGCCATGTGTAAGCTATCAGTACACTTTGACTAGATTAAATTGCTTGTTGCATCATGAGCTAATCAAATAGGGTCACATCTGAAGGGACTGTGTTGGGAGGCTGCCAGGTGTGATTGGACTGTATAAATGCCATGTGAGACTTGCAGAATGCTAGTAACAAGGCATTATGGGAAAGGGGCTGAGACGCCCACAGCGCCCTCTGTTGGATGTAAATAAAACCTCAATTTGCTTTTGACCCACCGAGTCTTGAGAAAGCAAAAAGGATTTTAGCCAAGCCAGTATCTCTCATCTGCAGACAACGCTGTTTCTGGATTTTTGTCCCTCTTCAGTGCAGAGCAGAGCGATACTGGCTGGCTGTGTGGTGGGCATCGAGTAGCTCAGGAAGGGAAGATCTCTCCTTAAGGAGAGCACCGAACGAACGACTTGTAGAGTTTGTTTTGCCTTTTCGTCCTCTACTTAGCATCTGCCTTCCTGAGAATGCTAGTAAAGCACACCTGTTCTGACTAACAAATAGAGTATGTAAAATTAAACTAAATTATACTTAACCCCCTCCCGCAATGTGGTCATAATTTTTTGACTTTCCATTTTTTCCCTCACTGCCTGCAAAAGCAATTACTTTTTTTTATTGTTCCATCTAAATAGACATATGAGGGCTTGTTTTTTGTGGGACAAGATGTACTTCTTAATGGTGATAACTTACCCGATAAAATGCTATGCACAATAATCTTAAGATAATTGTGCACAGCATCCTATTGGGTAAGTTATCACACTTGTGTTTAATTTTAGAACAATTAATCATGTTTCATGGAGATATATATATGATGGGCGCCTCAATTCATATAGTGCTATGAGTAAGAGCGGTCATTATACGCTCGAAACGCATTAGCTATCTTTCTGTTGTGCCTCTGGATTATGCCACCTTTTTCTACTGTGTCGAGCTGAAGCAATGTTTTTATGTGAGTAACCAATATATATTTGAATTTTATGGACGATGTGTAACAACATCCTGGATTAATCGTTTTGTAACAGTGACTACATTGCCGTGTCTTAGAATTGGCTTTCCGTACATGTGTGAATTTGGTGGAACGAGCTGGCTTTTTGCATTTTTTGTTTACCTCTTAATGGTGCAATTGATCTTACCATATCATGTACTGGGAAACTAAGAAAGAAAAATTCTAAATGGGGTGAAATGTGAAAATAAATGCTTATGTTTGCATGGTTTCTGTTTTTTTTAGCGTTCACTCTTCAGTATAAATGATGTGTTGTCTGTAATCTGCAGGTGGATACAATTTTTCTGATAGCAAATACATAGGGTTTTCATTATGTTTTAGTACGTTTAAAAAAATAAAAACATGCTTTATCTCTTAACTTTGCACTGCAGCGCCATTTTCTGCGACCAGTAACTTTTTTGTTTTTCCCCTATGGACCTGAGTGAGGGTGCATATTTGGGAGTTGAAGTATGGTTTTTATTGGTACCATTTTGGGAAAGTTGCGACTTTTTGATCACTTTTTATTCCAGTTTCTTCGGGATGTGAAATGGGGAAAAAAAAAATTGGGCATTCAGAATTTTTTACTTCTACGGTGTATGGAGATCCTTATATATAGATGTATGGAGGGGAGAGGTTATGGAGAGCCTTATACGTCTTGATTAAAAATGTATTATTGTTTTGTTTCTGCTACTTCTAGGCTCATACTTACCCATAAGGGAGCAGGGAAAACCCCTGGTAGGCCACTGAGAATGGCAAGTTTGGGTCTGCTTTTCAGGAACAAACAGAGAAAGAGATGCAGAAAGCAAGAGGCAGGGTGTTAGAGTTTTCTGCAGTATATGCATTCATGTACAGTAGCTGTAGAGTGGGCCCCAAAAATCAACTTCACTAGTGGACCCCAGGAATTAAAGGTGTTGTCTCACTACAAGGATTGCTTTTTATGCTAAAGGTCTTGGAAAAACAAGTCACTTTGCAATTCATGTCCATTAACAGTGTCCTAGCTATTCCTAGATATCCCCGTTTGTATGGGCTGCATCAGCTCCTCAGGTCCCTACAACTACAAACCTGTTTGATCTCTGCTGATAGGCTGCCAGCACTGGTTGCTATAGCTACAGACCTGGCTTCTACTGCAGCCTAGTGGGAGCCAGTAAACACACCCCTGAATTCAAAATGAAACCAAGAAAACAGGACAAATCAATGTAGTGAGACAACCCCTTTAACTTCACTGGTGATCCCCAGGCACCCCAGTCCAACACTGACAACTCATATAAAGATTTGTGTGTCATCATGGAAACAGACAACAAACTTGATGTACTCTGATCTCTCCAGTCGGGGGGACTGAGAAAAAGGTGTATGACTGCAGGATCACACTACAAACCTTTATAACATTTGCCAAGGAGGTACCTAGGGCTACATATTGGCTGTAGGAACAAAATAGTAGAAAACATTTCACCAAGGTCTATAGCAAAGTTCCCCTTTTTTATTGTGGCTGTATTGGGATAACAACAAATAGCTAATTACAGAGATGGATATGGCCTTTTAAAATCATAAGAAGTATAGAAGAAGAAACCCATTGACCAATATTTTTGTAACTATAGGTTATATAAAAACATGATATTTAATATGTGTATTGCATATAACTCTTTTTGTACTAGACAGTCTTAGATTAAGAATTTTTAAAAGCCATTAGGTAGTGCTTTTGATGATTCATTTTACCGAGGAGACTTAAAGCCTGTGTTCCTGTCTTGGGGGCAAAGGTATATAAATCCAGTCGAATTTAGTCTTCAAGAGGAGATCCAGTTTAATCTGATTTATCAATGTCTATCCTTCATTTGTTCTTATTTTAAGATAATTTGAAATAACATGGTGTTTTTCTATTTTTTAAGTTACAAGAAGGCTTTGGTTGGGATCCTTTTAAGCAACTTTTCTCCGAGTACCAGACCATGCCCAAGAATCGCAGTTCAAATACATTCAAGATGAATCTTTGGGCAGAGAAGTTCTCTCAGGCAGTCAATAAAAACCTGGTTCCATTCTTCCAGGCCTGGGGATGGGAAATTGATGAAGCAATCAGCAAGAAATTGTCCACATTGCCTGCATGGGAAGAAAACCCCATGAAGACCTATGTTAAGTCGAAGTAAAATCTTTAAAAAAAATTGTGCCAAAATGGTGTTTAGTGGCCTATATCTCTGTGAACAACATTTTGTCACTTATCACCCTCATTGTTAATCCCAGCTATAGAGGCAATGACTATTAGGACATGCACTTCCCTACTACGTAAAACCAAATTAAAATGCCATAATATATGTATAACTTAGTCTATACACAGATGACATGATTATATTTATGGATTAAGTCAGTAGCATCCTTAGACATGTTCTACGTCATTGACCATTTGGATCTTTCTGTAGTTTATGATTTATTATAATTATTTTACCCGAAAAGTTTTTCCCAGTCATATATACTCCCCTAATACACATGAAGCATCCAGTAACTGGCAGATCCGGCTAAACATCTTGCTCTAAATATATTTTTACTACTTGACTATACCTGCACTAAATTTGCTAAATTGAGTAACCTTTCACCAGCTGTTTCTAAACAGATTAACGTGGTGAAGACAATACTTTGATCTCTGTATGCTCTGCAGCATAGCTCTGCCATATATACTAAATCCTTACTCATATCTATTTGTACATGGAGCAATGTTATACCTAAATTAAGGTTACCCACTTTCAAAAGGTCAAAAACATGTGCTGGTGCTGCCTTACCAGACTTTTATTTATATTATTTGGCCTTTCAATTTAAAGCTCTCACTACTTTGATACCTAATTTTTTTTCTTCTGAGTCCAGAGCATTGAATGGCACATGTGATTAAAAGCAATTGTTTCATGCACACAACAATTAAAATGGCACTTACTCTGCATTCGCACCATAGCCAATATTGTTCACGCCCATTAGAGACTTTCCCATGTGCCATAATAAAAGCTATACTGCACCTGGGCCTTAAAAGGGTTTTCTCATCACAATAATTAGCTCTAAACATGTAGGAAAAGGTAAATAAAGACTATTACCAAATACATAGTTGTTCTGATTTTGCTTTGTTTACGAGATAGAGGAGATTTTATCTATTGCTTGTGTACACAAGTTTCTCTAGGTTCAATGCCATTTCTCTCGGCTCTCAATACCCCAGCAGCCCAGTCCAACCATGGTGACTTACTCCCTGCTAAGTCTTATTTCCAGCACAGGAGCTTGTTTATCTATGTTTCTGAAAAGCTTTAATCCTTTAGAGCTCTGAAGTCTTATGTACTACAGTTTACAAACCTCTTGCACTCATATCACTCTAACAGGCTCAGATAGGAATATCTGAACTTATATGCCAATCACTGCTATAGACCCACCCACAGCCTAACCAGGAATTGTGAGTCTGGAGCTGGCTGTGGCTCCGTGAAACAGCATCGTGAGAGAACCCGTTTAAGGCTTATAAGAGTTCTTATATACCATGAATTCTTACATGTCATCACTTCCTTGGTATCCAGCTCCTGTATCAATGTTCATAGGAAATCTGATACAGATGCAAATGCCCATTACAAATATATTACAAAAAATGTTCTGTTACCCTTATACAGATTGGCTCATTTAATATTGTTGTGACCAACTCCCATATTATATCTAAGATGTCCGTTTGGTAAAGTAAATATTTTTAGCATGAATGTGTTACTCATCTTCATCTCTAAGGATGTTCTTAAATATTCACAATGTAGGAGATCTATATAATAAAAATGTGTTGTCATTTACTCAGTTACATGCTTAATATAACAATGGACATTTTCAGTTTTTTAGATACATTTAAAGGGAACCTGTCACATTAAACATTTGATCTGCCAGAAGCATGTTATAAAGCAGGAGGAGCTTACGGTACCAGATTGATGTATAGTTTTGATCAATATGTTTTATTAGAATAAGTAATCTATTCATTTAAATTTCAGCTTTTTTTGGGTTAAGAATTCTTATAAGTGATTGACAGCTATCTCTGTATAAAGATTTATACATGTCAGTCCAGATAAGACCACCTACTGGACTCCTTAACCCAGAATAAGCAAGGATTTAAAGAAATAGATTACAAGTTCGAATGTATTTTTACCCCCCAAACTATACATCAATCCACACAGCTCATCGTGTTCTACAACATGCAGCCTACATATTCAATGTGTCAGGTTCCCTTTAAGTACATTATGTGCTACAATCTCAGCTGCATAATTTGCGTTAATTCTTACCATCACTCAATGAAATCTATGGATGTAGCAAAGTTTAATTTGATTATATAATTGCTTTCCGTGTTATCTGTTCTGTTATCACAACAAAATTCATTGAAAAGCAATAAAAAATAAGTTTCTGTGCTGTGATAAAATAGTCAGCATCTGTCAAATTGAGCCTGACAAATTATGTAAGTGGCAACTTTTCATATATAACATTTAAACTGATCACTGGGTTGATGTTCTTTGAATGTTATGTTGTGATGTTATAAGGAATATAATCATGTTTCAATATATTTTGGTATGTGCAGTCGTTTATTTCTTTATGTGACCTTTTATATAATGTGTGTAACCATTTTGTAACATCATGTGAACTACTGTTCTAACTGCATATCTTAAGGTAGCCTTTCCTTTCAGTGTCTAACACTCCATTTTTACATATTTTATGCATTTTTACTAACAATTAATTAAATAAAGTCTTTTCATACTCTACTATAATGAGTCTAAGTTGGAGTTACATGGTATTTGTATGTATTATAACTTATTAATGTACAGTGGAAACCTGCAGTGATAGGTGTTTATGTAAAATGCAGTTAACCTTAGCGAACCCTGAAGTTAATGCCAGAACTTTTTGTTTTTGCTCCTGCGTTCAAAGTTGTAACTTTTTTATTTTTTAAATGACGCAGTTGTATGAGGCCTCGTTTTATTCGAGACAAGTTGTACTTTATGGGGGAATAGATTAAGTTCACTTATAAATAATTGCAGTATTTTATTTTATTTTATTTTTTTTAAATTTAGTTTTTTTAATTTTTTTTTTTACACCATTCACATTTCACACTTAATAACTTGTTAGATTAATTCTTCAGGTTATTACGGTCATGTGGATACCAAACATGTGTAGGTTTTTTTATGTGTGTAATTTATGCACAATTATTTTGATTAAATATTTATTTTTATTTTATTATTAATTTTTTTATTCTTTTTATTTTTACACTTTTTATGGGGTTTTTTTACTTTTTTTTTTTTTAATTCCCCTGAAGGGAGAACTGTTTTACATTTTTTTTTTTACACTTGGTAATGTACTGTATTAGCATATTCATATATGCTAATACATTCTAAACTTTGACACAGGCAGTGATTAGGACACCACAATGTGTGTCCTAGTCACTGGCTTTAGTACACAGACAGCTCTGGGGCCACTCAAGGTCCCCAGAGCTGACTGTGCAGCCGTCCCCCGGGCTCTGTCGGGTCACCGGGTGATCCAATCACCCGACAGAGCAGGGAAACCCTTTGATTGCGCTACGGTAACGCACCGCCGCAATCAAAGGGTTAAAGCACCGGGTTGCGGAGGTTTCCTCCCCTCCCCGATGCTCACAGGACATGCTCTGGGGATCGGGGCTGTTTGGTACAGCCCCGATCGCAGTGTAATTGCGGCGCTGGGCGCCGCAAATGAATAATAATATGGGGTTAACGAACAAAAAATATTAAATCAATAAAATCAGGTTTATTTCTTTAATTTCGTTACACCCATACTATTGATCCTTGGCTAATGAAAATTAAGAAATAAACCTGATTTTATTAATTTAATATTTTTTGTTCGTTACCCCCATATTATTATTCATTTTATATACACATCGGGACAACTTCGGCAGTATTATCATTTGATTTCGGCCATGTACAGTTTTATTTAAGATTGCATTAGAAAACCCATAGGAGCGTCGCTCGCTCTCCCATTGCTCAAAATAACCGCGCCTCTTTTAACTTAGCCAATCACAAACAGAGCTCGCTCTGCATTTCTTTTCCCATAGAACTCTATGAGAAAGTAGCTCGCGCTCTGATTGGCTAAGCTGGACGAGCCCCCGCCGCTTCAACCAATCAGCTCTTTTCTGCATTTTTACTGTATTTTGAACTGTCCCGCCTTTGAATATGATTGGTCAATATTTCTCCATAGGCTATAATGGGTCCCTGTCGCTCCGATTCTGATTGGTCAATTCTCCTCCATAGGTTAGAATGGGCCACTGTCATTCCTATTCTGATTGGCTGGTTTATGGTTACCAATGAGAAGAGCTTAAACAATTTGAATTACTGTATTTCCCGGCAAGTCTCTCTATTGCAATTCCTTATGTAGTGCCGGTCTCGGCGACAAACGAGTTGTTCGGGATTTAAATGATTTATATTTAGAGAAGGTTTCAGCGCTTTATCTGATAATGTTTTACACTTAATAAAAAAGATTTTTTTATTCATACTCCATGCCGCACGTCGCTGAGAGCCGAGATTGCATTGCGCCGATCTCTCCATAGACTACAATGGGAGAAGTAGCTCACGCTCTGATTGGCTGGAAAAGCCAAGCCACCGCTAGCTCAACCAATCAGCTCTTTTCAGCATTTTTACTGTAATTTGAACTGTCCTGCCTTTGATTTTGATTGGTTGAAACTTCTCCATAGGCTATAATGGGTCCCTGTCGCTCCTATTCTGATTGGCCGAGATAGCCAAGCCTCCGTTAGCTCAGCCAATCAGCTCTTTTCTGCATTTTTACTGTATTTTGAACTGTCCTGCCTTTGATTCTGATTGGTCAATAGTTCTTCATAGGTTTAATGGTTCACTGTCGCTCCTATTCTGATTGGCTGGTTTATGCCGACCAATGAGTATAGCTTTCAGAATTTGAATTACTGTATTTCCCGGCAATTTCCAATATCCTAATTCTTGATATAGCACCATTCTAGATGTTTGGAAAGTGATTTTTTTAATGTATTTTTTATTTTTGAGGTTTGAGCTCATTTCTGATAATGTTTTTCGCCTTTATAAAGGCGATTTTTTTATTCATATTCCGCACGGACATCTTTAATGATTTCTCGCTGTTTCCAGCTGTCTGCATCGGAATCATGTGGGTGCAGTCCCAACAGCGCCCATGTCCCCGCACAGCGCCCATGTCCCCGCACTGAGCCCCACACACTGGTGAGGCGCAGGGAACTTTTTCCCGCATGTATGAGCGCACCTCCTCGAACGGCGAATCTTTGGCGCAGCGCTGCACTGCACCTCAGTCCCCGAACTGCGCCCCCCACACTGGCGAAGCACGGCGGACTTTTCCCCGCATGTGTGTCCGCTCTAGGTCGGGCGGCGAATCATAGGCTCAGCGCGGAACTGTGCCTATGTCCCTCACTGCGCCTCAAACACTGGCGAAGCGCAGCGGACTTTACATAGGATTTTATGAGCGTCCCGGGGCGCCGACATAAATCAGGCGCAGATTTTGCCGGAAAACCGGCGGAAAGGTGCGCCCCGACGTGGCAAGATTCATACATGTCGCCCTTTATTTGCAAAAAAAACCTAAAAAGATAGTTATACTGTCAGGGACGGTCAGGGACGCACACAAAGACACGGACAAGTGAGGCCCTGACACTGGTCCCAGCCTCTGTCCCTGCCTTTTGGGGAACCCGACTCCTTAATGGGCCCCCGGCCCCCAACCAGAAGATGATGGCTGCACTGGTATAGGTGCGACACAGACAGGAAAACAGACAAAAAAACAATAAAGTAGTCGGGCGGTCCAGGGTCGGCAACAAAAGGGCAGCAAGGTACAAAATCGTGAGACAAAGGGGAATACCCGGGGGGGCGGTTTCCAAAGTCAGCAACGATACGGGAGCGCGGTACAGAATCGTGAGACAAGAGAATACCGGGGTGAAAGCAAAAGGTCAGGAGTCACCAGAAGCACAGAAAAGAGAACAGGCGAACTATAAGGCAATGCCCCAAAAAATAGCAGGCAAGGGCGGAAGGAAGCTGAGAACTTATATAGGAACAGATAAAAGTTAGAACTGAGGCAATAGGCAGAGAAACAAAAGACCAGATTGGAGAAGAAGGCGGGTCATCAAGAAGGAGCAAAAATAACCCAGAGTGTTGCTGGAAGTTTCCCTGGCTACGGGCGTTGGCAGAAATCAATTAGCAACCAGCACAGAGAAAACCCCAGTTCACACTAGAGAAGTAACGCGGTATTAGGTCAAAAACCACGGTTTACGTCTTTACTGGCCGTGGCCGGGAACCAGAGCCAAAAAGCCGGGGGTGTTTCAGGCACAATCATGACAGTACCCCCCCCCCTTTATGAGGGGCCCCGGCCCCTCAGCAGGCCTCTAGTTTTAGCAGAGTGGGTTTGGTGAATTTTTCCCCTACAGTTTGGGAGCATATTTCACTGGTGGGACTCGAAGGCGGAGATTTTGGGGTTGGGGTGGCGTTTCCCACTAGATTTTTTAATTTCATTTGGGCTTTTTTAAGAGTCTTATGACTCTTACCCGAGACTGTGCCAGTCGATTAACGGCGGTTTTTATGTCAGTTTTGCTACTTGTAATGGCGGAGTACATGAGATCAGAGCCCTCCCCCCAGCAAAAGGGAGACAGCTTAGACGGAGAAGAACTCAGTGAATTGGTAATCGAGGACACTACTCCCGGAGAAAAAATATTGTCAGGTTTCTTAATATACAAATGCATAGATTCTCGTCGGGGCAGATATGTTAAGCTTTGCCCCGGAGTGAGGTTTTTTGGTGCAATCATCAGGCTGGTGCGGAGGCAAAGTATCAGTAACATCCTTTTTCTAAGGTGTCGATTTACATTTTTGAAATAATCGTGTATTAATTACAGCATACCCCAAGGGATCAAACACCTTCAAATGAGCATTTACATGAGTCACCCATTTGATCAATTTGGTGGTCCTCCATTTCAAACACAGGATTATGAAGGCGGAGCCAGGGCAGACCAAAAATATATCCGCAGCGAGTTTCTCCATGACAAAAAACGAAATTTTTTCCCTTTATGCAAAACTCCCAACATCCAAGTGATCTCAGCAGTACGATGTTTGATTCTTCCCGATTAGGGAGGTTGAATCTACCCTGAAACAAAAAAAGGGAGCACTCAATGAAACTAGTTCCAAACCCAAGGCCTGGACAAAACAACCATACTGATAAAAACTAGCAGCAGCACCTGAGTCGATCATGCTTGACAAGAAAAATTTTTTAAAATTTAAAGAGACCAAGGTTACAGGCAAAAAAAACTTTTACCAGAGTTAGGATGGTACCTGTTTTACCCGAGTTACCTTCCTTGAAATTACTCCGGCGTTCGGCTTTTCTGGAGGTGACTTGGGTCTAGTCGGACAGCTCTCAGAAAATGGTCAGGTTTTCGCAATACAAGCACAAAGCATTCTCCGCCGATGCCTCCCCCTGGTGGCAGCAGATGTTACCCCAAACACCATTGGTTCTTCTTCAGGAGTAGGTGATGAGGATAGAAGGGAGAATTTTCAGAGAAGGTAGGAGGAGGTTTTACAGAAAAATTTGACTTGAATTGAAAAGTCGCCCCCCCTTGTTTTTCCCTGCGTCTCCCCCTCAGTCTTCTGTCAATGGTCACAGCTAGAGTCATGAATTAAATTTAATGTCTCCGGGGTTGGATGGCTGACCATGGCATACTTTACCGCATCAGACAGCTCTTGTCTGAACAGGGTTTTAAGGGGTTGGTCAGACCACCCAGTCATAGTACACCATTGGCGGAACTCAGAACAATAGTCTTCAGCCGAGCGGCGGCCCTGCTAAATTGATAGCAGGTGAATTTCTGCCCATGCCACACGATTTGGGTTTGTCATGACAGGGCCCTAAAGACTGAAAAAATCTGTCAATTGAACTCCACTCTGGGGCTTCTGGGGGCATAGCTAGTGCCCAATCCTGAGGTGGGCCCTGGAGGAGAGATACCACAACCGCTACTTTTTCTGCCTCAGTGGGAGAGTAGTTAAAGCAAAAAAAAACAGGTGACAGGATTCCCTAAAAGTTCGGAACCTGTCTGGGTTTCCACAAGCGATCCGGTAGAAGCAACTTAGACTTGTAACGGACGCTGGGATTCACAAAGGCAGGAGCTGATACGGACACAGACGGAGCGGCAAGTCCGATATGGGGTTGTTATGGCATCCAACGCTGCGGATTTGATTTATAAGTCCCGCCCCTGCCCTGGAATTGGTTTGTTTAACATCTCTAGGCGGTCAGTGACGACAAGTCGGTACTCATGTTGAACCGCGGGGGGGTTGATGCGGTATGGGCCCGCTATTATGTCAGGGACGGTCAGGGACGCACCAAAGGACCCGGGCAAGTGAGGCCCTGACACTGGTCCCAGCCTCTGTCCTGCCTTTTGGGGAACCGACTCCTTAATAGGCCGGCCCCAACCCGAAGATGATGGCTGCACTGGTATAGGTGCGACACAGACAGGACAAACAGACAAAAGAACAATAAAGTAGTCGGGCGGTCCAGGGTCGGCAACAAATACGGGGGAGCAAGGTACAAAATCGTGAGCAAAGGGAATATCCGGGGGCGGTCCAAAGTCAGCAATGATACGGGGAGCGCGGTACAGGAATCGTGAGACAAGAGAATAACCGGGGTGAAAGCAAAAGGTTCAGGGAGATCACAGAAGACACAGAACGGAGAAAAAGGCGAACTATAAGGCAATGAACCAAAATAGCAGGCAAGGCAGGAGGAAGCTGAGAACTTATATAGGAACAGATGAAAGTTAGAACTGAGGCAATAGGCAGAAGAAACAAAAGACCAGATTGGAGAAGAAGGCTGTCACTCAAGAAGGAGCACAATTAATCCAGAGTGTGCTGGATGGAATTCCTGGTAGGGCGTTGGCCAGAAATCAATTTTGCAACCAGCACAGAGTAAACCCAGTTCACACTAGAGAAGTAAACGCGGTATTAGGTCAAAACCACGGGTTTAGTCGTACTGGCGTGGGCCCGGGAAACCCGAGCCAAAAACCGGGGGTGTTTAAAGGGACAATCATGACATATACATACTAGATATTCCAGTGTTAGGGACTGTCAGGGACACACACGGACACACAGACAAGTGAGGCCCTGATGCTGGTCCCAACCTCTGTTCCTGCCTTTTGGGGTACCCGACTCCTTACCAGGCCGGCCCCAACCAGAAGACTGAGATCTGCTCTGAGCCAAGTGAGACACCAGACGAAGACGAACAAACATGAATCAAACAAGAGAAGTCGGACAGGCCAAGTCAGCAACAAACGGGCAATGCAGTACAAAAACGAGAGACAAGAGAATAACCAGGGTCCAAGCAAGAGTCAAAGAGCACAGAGACGCAAATGAGAATACAGGCGAACTATAGGGAGAGGAAAAACCCTTATAGCAGGCAAAGAAGACAGGAAGCTGAGACTAAAATAGGGAAAAGGGGGAAGGAGAAACAGAGTGAAGGGGAAGGAACTGTCAATCACCAAAGAACAAGTTAAAAACCCAATAGTGCTGGAAGATTCCTGGCCACAGGCGTTGGCCAGGAATCAATTAAGCATACAAAGCTTAGCAGAGTTCACATTAGGAGAAATTGTCATGGCCGAAGCCGCAGTTATGGTCGCAGCGGCCGTGGCCGGCGACCAGAGCCACATGCAGAGGGTCTTCCCGGCGCAATCGTGACATCCAGCATCCATAATAATCCAATCTATATAAAATATCATGTTAGTGAATCCACACAGTGAATATGAAAAAAATTATATGCATATGCATCTTTTGTTCATTCAGCCTTACAAAAACAGCAGAAAGGATGAGCAACATGGTAACAATGAAAATGTAAACACATCCCACAAATAAAAAGCCCTTACATGATTTCTTAAGGAGTAATAATGTTTATGGATGTAAGAAAATACCCGTAAAAAAAGAGGCATGGGCTCCCAAAGTGGAATGTGGTTTGTAAAGAGGCAGCATACTCTTGGTGAAATAAACTATGAGGAAAAGACTTACACCTCTTCTGTGTTGAATCTTCTATCGGTTTTGGCTTACAAATTCTGATGCAACATACTGACCGTGTGAAAGTGGCCATAAAGGATATGGACTACTTTGCACTGACATTTATTTATTGTTTGTTTGCTTCCCAAAAGCAAACATCAAGTAACTTTTTAAATAATGTTTATTAAAAAAATTCCTCCCATTTTGCTGCTTCAGTCTCTCAAACGTCTTTACCTGGCTGGTTGTCCTGCACAATCGCAATAAATCCATTATAGAACTGTGCCTGCATCAGAGAGGCTTTTTGCTCCTTTATTTCAATATTAGCCAAAGCAGCAGTCAAGCGATGCAGGTTGCATACAGCAAATCGGAGCATAGAGAGAGGGGACCATTTAAGGAGGACAACTCATAAAGATTTCATATAGGGAGAAAAACACAAACAAGGAAGTCTACATGGGAAGAATCACTTTTTAAAAATGAAATATTAATTGAAATGTTTGAAAATATATTCAAATGTAAGCACACATTGTACTGCGATGTAATATAAGGAGACTTACACAAAAATGAAAACATTTACCATGCAGAGCGTACCACATCATACCACTTATACAATAACATTCCTGCATACATCAAATGTACAGTATATCATACAATAAAACAGGAGACCTGTGAAATAAATGCATCCTAGCATGCATAAATAGCATCCTTCAAACAGTTCATAAGGTGCCATGTCTCCTGGATTGCTGAAACAGTATGATCCTCAGAAAAAGTCGATAAAGTATATGTTGTGTACAAGTGTAGAAAAAAGCAGAGCACTCACAAAAAATGCTAGCCTTCTGAACACACAGACCTCACATGGAGAATCTATTATAGGGAGGAGACATTCACATGACTAAGTTCTAACACTAGGAGCAGGCTGCAAACCAAATATCAGCGAATTAAAGGAATGAAAAAAGATTCAAAACTAAATTTAAAAAATACAAAAATATGAGTTTTTAACCTCAAACACAACAATACTCAACAATTAATTTCTGATTTTAACAAACTGCCTTTTTCAGATCACATATGCTTTGGAGCACAGAAAGCAAATTATGGCTTGAAATTGGATACAAACTGTTTCTAGGTTTTTTATTAATTTTGAAGATTACTTTCAAACTTTTTGATCTATATAACCAGTGTTGAAATTGACAATATTAAAACAACCTCTAGAACAGGATTTTAAGTTTTCCTCTTCAGGACAGTGCACATTGCTATCATAATGGCAGGATAAATGCCAACAGACAGACAATAATGACCCTTAGAAGTGTAGGTCTGTCCTACTGAGAAATTGTCAAGAAAGCCAAGGTGGCAGTAAATGCAGTTTCCTATACCTTCAAAAAGCACTTTAGGCCATTACATAATGAGATACGTTTTGAGAGTCAACAGTTTGTGAGATCCGTACCTTACTGCTTGAAATCATAAAGCACAATTTAATGCAGCAAAAGTAAACAAGTTTGCATTTAAATTGTGAAGAAAAGACTTCTATCTGCAGGTCTGAAAGGTCAAGTATTAGCATGAAAGCCATTGCTCAGACTGCAAAATAAAAAACAGACTCGCCAAGTAGAACTTCTAGTGGACTACTGAAATCTTTGATATATCTCGCAGGGCTTTGTACGTCGTTGAGTAAAAGAGGGGATGATTTTTCAATGGTTGACACCAATGGCGACATGTTTGAACGGGGCTGCGCCAGATATCTGCCGTCTTTTCAGCCCGATATCAGGCAGAGCCCCATTCATACATTTTTAAATCTCACGCACGCCACTCCGGGCACATTACATAGCGCCTGCGGCACTTTGGTGTGGGGTGCACTAGAACCATAGCGAAGCGCTAGAATATCGCCCGAGCGCAAGAATGCGCCTGATTTATGACTCGCTGTATAGCGGGGTCTATAAATCAGACGGGATCTAGACTAATGTTAGGTGCATTAAATTTGGCGTGTTAACGCCAAATTTCATACAGGTCGCCCCAAGTGACACACATGGAGGCGGAAGCGTGATGGTCTGGGACTGTTTTTTCAGAGTTAGCAACGTGCACAGAGTGACTGGCACATTAGATAAATAGGGCTACCATAGCATTTTGATGCACCATGCAATACCCTTTGGTGTACGTCTAGTTGGTCAGAGGTTCATATTACAACAAGACAATGATCTAAAACATACTTCTATGTCATGTCAGAACCACCTAAGTGGACCAGAAGAAGCCGGTAGGTTTCAAAGAATGGAAGAGCATGCACAGTCTTCAAACTGAAACCCCACTGAGCTTGTTTGGGATAAAAGGGTGAAAGCAAAGCAACTTACAAGTGCAGCACATTTGTTGGGACTTCTACAACAACACTGAAAATAATTTTCTGAACAGTATCTGAATGCAACTGTAGAAAGAATGCCTTGGCTACTCTGAGTCAAAAATCTCCGTTTCATTTGTTGAAACGAAGTTAATCCATTATTTATATTAATTTTAACTTGTTTATTTAATTTATTTCACAGACATTAAACTGTGTTTAATGAAAAGTTGAGAAATTGAGATGATCTTTAAAATTTTTTGATTGGTAATGTGTGTGCGTAGACATCCATCCAAAGCTGAGGAAAACAGCATAATATTTATCAAAAAAGATCAGAATCAGTGTGCAAGCTTTTGGATCAGGACCCCAGAATATTAAAAAAAGGTAAAAAGCAGCACCACCACAAATATCCAAAAAAGTGGTTTTACTCACACATGTCTATGCATGCTAGGTTTCAGTGCTTCTACAGAGCCATTTTCAAGCTTCACTATGAAGTGCTGAAACATAGCCTGCATAGACTTGGGTGATTAAAATCATTTGTTGGATATCTGTGGATATCTGTGGTGGTGTTTCTTCTTTTTTCCATTCCTCACATTTTTATGACCACCAGCTAAGATCCCGAGTTACCACTGTGTAAAGTACGGACAGTGGCAAGACAGACTGAGCTGACTCAGTAACCTCCTGGTAGGTTGTCACAGGTATCTGGGGCCACACTGGCAGCTGCTGGAAGGTGTGTGGGAGAGGATCCATAGAGCAAACTTGATAATCAACGTGGTCTCAAAGATGCTCAATTGGGTTTAAATCTGAGTAATTAAGAGCACAGGTAGTACTTTGAAGCCCTGCTGGTATATCCTATCTACCGCTGGGAAGACATTCAGCATGAATGAATGTCATGATCTAAAAGGATGGATTCATTGTTTGAGTGCCTTCCACGTGCATGAGTGGCCAATAAAATGCTACAAAACATTCCCCAGAACGTAATGCTGCCACCACCACAGCGTCGGACTGGCACACCAGAGGAGGGGAGAATCCTCCGGTAGGCCCCGAGGCTGAGACATGTGACACCCTTTTAATTTATTCACTGACACTGACTGAGTGCTCTGCGGAGGATGCAGCATCCTCAGTCAGTGTCAGCAGCGATGTTAGCGGGCAGGGAGCGCAGGCTGCGATACAGTCCTGGAAGAGGCATGAGGGACAATGACTCTCCCTTCCTGCCTCAAGGCAGGGAAAGCAGGACGAAGTGGAGGAGGCAGAAGACATAAATCACTCACTCCATCCTGTCTCCTCTGCTTCTGAGCAGTGCTACCAGGGATCGCAGACTGGAGACGTGAAAAGAACAGGAGGGGAGGGTGGAGGAGGGAGCTGGGGATGGACGCGGGCAGTTTAAAGATATGAAAAGAGCAGGAGTGGAGAGGAGGAGGGGGGTACTGAGAGTGATCGCTCTTACCTCCTGCTTCCTCATAAAAAACTAAACCCACCTTCTCTATGAGTGTTTCAGCAAAGTAACACTTAGGCTATGTTCACACGGCTTATTTCAGAACGTATTTACATCGGATTGCCGATCGTAAATACGTTCTGAAATCAGTTGAAAATCAGTTGCAAATAAGTGCCACTAAGTGTGGCACGTATTTGTAACTGATTTCCCGACGGATTCACCATCTACATTCATTGTAGGTGGTGAATCCGTCCGTATATAATTGACATGCACATTGTTTTTCCGTCCGGATTGCCGTCGTCAATCCGCGGCGGCAATCCGGCACGGAAATACGCGTCGTGTGAACGATGAGCCGTATTTTCTATTGAAATCAATAGAAAATAGTCTGTGACTTGTTTCTGACTGATTTGCCGACGGATTGACGATCGTCAATCCGTCGGCAAATGTGCGGCGAAATAAGCCGTGTGAACGAGGCCTTACACTGATTGGCTGAAACTCAACCAACCAGTGTTAGGCTTTGTTTATTTCGCACAGCTCTCCCAGTCTGCTTGTTCTAGACCATGCAGCCATGAGAGAGCAAGTAAGTGATAAGCTGCAGCACAGGTCAGAAAAAATAACTAAAATTACTGGGCTTTTTTATTTAAAAAGGATGGGGTGGAGGGATGGGGAAGAAGGCTACATGACATACAGTGTGACCTGCAGTCTGGTGTCTTACGGTATGTTCACATGGCGTAATTGCGGGGCATACAGTAGGCCCCGCAATTATGCCGGGTGTTCGGGAGCTGCACTAATACGCGCGTACTCCCGTGGCGCGGGGGTGCAGCAGCTCGCCGGCCCCATAGACACTCATTACTGACATGTCACTTATCTCCCTGCGCATACAATATGATCGTATTGTATGCGCGGGGGTACGAGGCGTAATCCATATGGATTACCATAATTATGGGGTGCATTTCCCTGTGTATTAAGCGCAGTACGCCACAAAATACGTGGCGAAATGCGCTCCAAAATAAGCCGTGTGAACATACACTTAGGGTATGTTCACACGACACAGTACACCAGGTGTTTAAGTACGCTTTAGTCAGCACATACTGCTAAAGCACGTTCACTTTCATTATCCACGGCGTGTAATCACCTGGAAGAAGTGACCTGTCACTTCTCTACCCCGGCATACAATATTACCGTATTGTACGCCGGGTGAGACAGACATAATTCATAGCTTTCTCTGCGAGCTATGAGTTACCATAATTTCGGGGCACATTTCTGCCGTATTGAAGCGCAAATACACAGCGAAATGTGTGACACAATTATGCCGTGTGAACTTACCCTTAAAAGTGTAGCCTCGTTTAAGGAAATCCCTTTCTCTGGCTGTTAGCAGCTCACTGCAATCCTACCCTGCATGTTGAGAAGGGCAGCGCTGGCGCCATCCTCCTCGTTCACTTCTATGAGTATAGCTGAGTGTGTGCGATCTGCTATACTCAGAACTCCCAAAGAAGTGAATGAGGAGTATGGCCTCTAGCGCCACCCTTCTTCTCCACATGCATGATCGGCCAGCGAAGGGGATTTAATTAAACAAGACTACCCCTTTAAGCAATAGTCATATTATTCTTGGGTCCAGTTCAGGGACCTTGGTCGCAGGTGTCTGTAAGAAAACTGGAATAAAATCTATAAGATAAGTGTGGTTTTCTTCAGGAAATGGAGCAAGCATAGACCAAAAGAAATCATATTAACCCTATAAATTCCTATGGATGCACCATGGTATATGTTGGGACATTTTTTTCAAGTACTCCTATGGACGTCCATGACTGAGACCCCTGAACTAGACCCAAATGTAAAAAATTTTACTGCAATTACTTAATTATGGCACAACAGCACTGATTTCCCCTAAACATGAAGCTTTAACCCCTTACTGAGAGCCGGCCATAATAATAATATGGTTTATTTTTCCCTCCTCACCTTCCCAGAGCGATGACTTTTTTATTTTCCCATCTACATGGACATATGAGGACTTTTATTTTGCAGTATAAGATGCAATTTCTAATGGTGTAATTCACAGCACCATAGAATATACTGGGAAACTGCAAAAAGATTCTAAGTAGGTTAAAATGTGAAAAAAAAGCGCTATGTTTGTGGGTGTTTTGTTGTTATGGCATTTACTCTTCGCTATAATTGATGTGTAATCCGTGTTCTGTGGGTCAGTCCAATTCCAGCAATACCAAACATATAGGGTCTTTGTTATGTTTTACAACTGTAACAAATCCAAACATCAATTTGCACTGCAGCACCATTTTCTGTGACCAATAACTTTTTTGTATTCCCCCTATGGACCTGAGTGATGGTGCATTCCTTGCTGTGAACTTTTTAATGACAACATTTTGGGACATGAAATTACCAAAATAACAATTTTGGCTTCTGGATTTTTTTTCTATGGTGTTCAGCATACGGAATTTAAAAGCAATCAAAAACTCTTGTCCCCCCCCAAAAGTGATACCAATAAAAACGTTAATGTTCTATCTGAGAACTATGTTTAGTTTAAGTGTACTGCAAAAATGTAAATAAAAATCTACTGTTAGAAAAATGTCAACTTATCCCGCAACAGAACAAGCCCCCACACAGCTCCGTACACAGAAAAATTAAAAAGTTATGGCTCTCAGACTACGGTGATGCAAGAACGTGTTTTCCAATTTAAATAAAAGTGTTTTTATTGTGTAAAAGCAGAAAAACATAAAAAAAAAACTGGGTATCACTGTAATCGTATCGACCTGCTGAGTAAAACTAGCAGATCATTTATACTGCACGGTGACCACTGTAAAAAAAAACAAACTAAAAAACACTACCAGGGTTGGTGTATTTTGTTCAAAACTCCTCAAAAAAATTTGACAAAAGCGCTCAAATTGTCCTACGAACACCATAACTGTACAAATAAAAACATCAACTTGTCCTGCAAAAAACAAGCCCATAATCAGCTCCATATACAGAAAAATTAAGAAGTTATGGCTGTCAGACTATGAACAAATTTTTTTCTAAACATATTTCTATTGTTTAAAAGTAAAAACAAAAAAAAACTATATAAAATGTTATACATTGTACCGACCACATAGTAAAGTTATCAGGTCATTTATCCCGCATGGCAAATGCTGTAAAAATGAAGCCCAAAAAGCAATGGCAGAACTGCATTATTTTCCCACCCATTTTCACAGCCAAAGGCTAAAACAATGGAACACCCGTGCGCCCAAAATGCACAAAACTAGTGTTGAGCGATTACGTTGGCTATCGACATCGCCCGATGTCGATAGTCGGCCACCATGAAAAGGTTTTTCGATAGTGAGCAGTCGATTATGAGCGGAGACCATTAAAGTCTATGGGAGAGCCACAAACCTTCATTTTACACCCAAAACGGGGCTGGAGAAGCTGGAATTAACAGCCAAAAACGTAAAATGGATACCTGCTACATCTTAGGCACAACACTTAGGCTATAAAAGCCACAGAAAAAAAGTCACACACCATTCACTATCCCTGTCTTGTACCACAGCATGACCCTTAAACCCTGCATAAACCCACAAATTAAAAAGTGCCAGAAGGCAGATTATTTGAACCATCTTTTTACTTGAACTGGACTTTGAATACCCCTGCCCTGGAACGCAGCATGAGCCCCAACCTGATGAACCCCATTTAAAAGTCCCGGAAAAAAGGAGTCTTTCAACCACCATTTTATTTTTCATGGACATTGCTATCCCTGTCCTGGGCCACAGCATGACCCCCAAAACCCTGCATGACCCCAGATAAAAAGTGCCGGAAAAAAAGGAGTCTTTCAACCACCATTTTATTTTGAACTGGACTTGACTATACCTGTCCTGGACCGTAGTATGCCCATTAAACCTGTTGACCTCCGGGATTAAAAAGTGCGGGGAAAAGGGGTTTTAAACCACCTTTTTAGTTTCACTGGACACTAACTATATCTGCCTGTACCGCAGAATGACCATTAAACCTGTCTGACCCACAGATTAAAAAGTCCCGGAAAATGGAGTCTTTCAACCACCCTTTTAGTTGAACTGGACATGGACTAGAATGTCCTGGACCCCCGTATGACATAAAACCTGTCTGACCCCAGATTAAAAAGTCCCGGAAAAAGGGTTTTTTCAACCACCATTTTAGTTGAACTGGACATATACTGTCCCTGTCCTGGGCCACAGTATGCCCAAAAAAACCCCTGTCTGACCCCAAGATTAAAAGTGCCGGAAAAAGGAGTCTTTCAACCACCATTTTAGTTGAACTGGACATTGACTTACCTGTCCTGTGCCACAGCATGACCGGGGGCCGGAGTTACAGTGGGTGCGGTGAGAGCCCAGGCTGGCGTCCGTCATCTATTAACACGCAGGTTATAAAAGCCCTGATGACCCAGCAACGAAAACTGTCGTGCTGAAGCAGAGTGCGGAAGCGGAAGTGTGAGAACTCCAGCCTTCCTCAGTACACAGTCAAGACCTGGGGAGCGCTTGCCCCTCCGTATGAGTGCGGACCAATTGAGCGTCACTTGGAATACTGGTGGTTAACGCTCCTGTTACACCCAGGTGCCCTTTTTCTTGGCATTCTTTTTCTCATTTTACTCAACGTGCTGGAGGAAATTGTCTCTGTACTTTGTTCTCTGTCCTTTGCTCCATACTCCATGCCCTCTGAATAACCTACATCTGGTAAAGTTTTCTTGTACCTCCCTTGTAAATTCAGAGGAATTTTTTTATCAGCTTTATTGTACATGCTAGTTTTTCAGTTATTTAATTCTAGAAAAAACATTTTTAAAATAGGATGGAATCCCACCATGTCTTTGTTTCTCTTTTTTAATTGTATTAAATGGGTTGTCTCAATACAGGGATTGATAGCTATGTTAAAGATTTTGCAAAAACAAGTCATTTTGCAATATGTGTCCATTAACAGTGTCCTACCTATTCCTGTTTCTGAAAGCACCATCACCTTGACCCACTCTTGACAATTGTGAAGAACAAATGTCTGTTAGAAAAAAACATTTTTTTAAAATTTAGGACCTGTGTATAGCTGCATTTCAAAGCAAAATGCCCCCAAAATTCAAGCATGACCTTGAGCCACTTTGGGACAATTGTGAAGACAAATGTTGTTAGAAACAACATTTTTTTATAACAGGACCTGTAGTATAGCTGCATTTAAAAGCAAAATGCCCCCACACATTCAAAGCATGACCCTTGCGCCACTTTGGACAATTGTGAAGAACAAATGTCTGTTAGAAACAACATTTTTTTAAAATTTAGGACCTGTAGTATAGCTGCATTTAAAAGCAAAATGCCCCAAAATTCAAAGTATGACCCTTGAGCCACTTTGGACAATTGTGAAGAAAAAAATGTCTGTTAGAAACAACATCTTTTTATAATAGGACCTGTAGTATTGCTGCATTTCAAAGCAGCATGACCCAAAAAATTATAAAAAATGACTTCTCAGCCACTGTTAAAAATTGTGAGGGAGAAATGCCACTTAGAAGCCACATTTCTGTTCAAAGGACCATGATTATTGCGTATCTCACAGCTACATGACCCCAAAAAAATTAAAAATATGACTTCTCAGCCGCTTTTAAAAATTGTGAGGGAGAAATGCCACTTAAAAGCCACATTTTGTTCCAAAGGACCATAATTATAGTTTTTATCTCACAGCAACATGACCTCAAAAACCACTGAAAATGCGAAAACTTTTTAAGATAAAGTGAGTAAATGGAATACGGTGTTGTCATGAAACCTTGGTGTCTTTTACAGTCTCCTCACAGCAAAATAGCAAAATGAACTGTTGGGAAAAGAGAATAAAAATTGCCCGTAAGAAAAAGATCGCTGGAGCATGTGGAGGGTGGAATTCCAGGGGTGTTGCCACCGTCAACAATGAGGGTTGACGGGGAGGCGAGCTGACACTGCAACGCAGCCGGGGGACAAAAGCAGGGTGGAACGGCGGAAGTGCGAAATTAGACTTCGACCCTTTCTCAGCAGGCAGCCCAGACCCGGGTAGTTTTTAGAAATTTTTGGAGACAAGGTTCAGACATGTCCCGGGGGAAGGGATGTGCCCCGCCTCCCGATTTAAGGGCAGCTGCAGATTTCCCCCGTTTTGCCACCACCTTCCCTGGCACAAGGTTTTTGTCCCCAGCCAGGCCGGTCTCTTTGCGGGAGCCGTCACAGCCCCTGACCTGTGTGGGGATGGTCCCAAGACGTTTCATTTCAACAGGGCCCTGGTTTTCTGGGCACGGATTGCCCCCAAGGCCCTTGGGGGAAAGAACCCTGCACCACCCCTGGGGTTTTTTGAGAGCGTGCGCCGAGCCGAGGCCCCCGTACCCCAGGGACATCCCCCCCAGTCCCCCAGGAGCTGTCACAGAGTATAGCGGCCCTTTTGGCCGTGCTTAAGCCCCATGTGTCGGGGGTCAGTGGACTTTTCCAGAACAGAGGCAGGCAACGGCTTAAAATTTTTAGATGAAGTTTGGCCAGGGCGGGATGGCTTTTCTGGCAAAGAAATTTTGCTGGCATTGGGTATTGGGGGCAGGCAAGGGCCCATGCGTGGGGAACCCATCTGTGTCCACCAGGGGGAAAGGAAAATTTCCAAGGCCAAAGCCTGGAAATGCCGACTTTCAGGTTTTTGGTTTTGGGGGGTTTGGGTTAAAGTGTTTTTCTGCCCCCAAACCGGGAAAGACAGAGGCTGGCTGCTAGACTGGCCGCTGTAGGGCATGCAGGTCTTTTCAAATGGGGGGAGGAAAAGGGGTTTAGGATGGGTTCTGGTGGTGCTGGTGGTCTCGGGCGGGTGGGGCTGAAGCGGAGGCTGACCCCTGTCATGACTTGGAGACATGAGAGCTGGGGAAAAACGCTTGGTGGTGGGGGAGGGGGCAGAGACAGAGGGTGTGACAGTGGTTGGGGGGCCCCGGGTCGGTTCCCTTTTTTGGCCAAGTGTTGCCTCCATTTCATCATGCATTCGTGCATGTGACTAGCTTTTGGTGGTGGTTAACCCCCTAAGGTTCTTGCCTTATTATGCGTTTACGGCAAGGGGCTATGAATCGCTGGGGAATAGAGGTTTGTAAAGAAGGCCAGGCTTGAGAGGCCTGGCCCTTTTTGAGGGCGAAAAGGGAAAAGGGCGGGGTTTGGTGACCGGGCTGGGGAATCATACAGCGATCTGGGGGCCCCCCTTCCCTTTTTGAGGGGGAAACCCCCGTACGGGAACTACCCCATCGTTTCCCCTCGTCAGTGATGAAGCGTCGAAAGCAAATTCTGCAAAAAAGCCCGGTTGGATCGCAATGTGTCATATCATCTAAACACAGGGACTTTGCGTCCTAAAATTCTGCATCCGGGAGCTGCGGGTACAAGCAAGAGGGACTGAAAGGGTTCCGACCGCCCCGGGTTTTTTTGCGATTGACGGCTTCCTTCTCCTCTCTTGGGGATAGTAACGGGGCGTCGAGCGAAAAAATCATTCTTTGGCCCTCTTGATTTTTTTAACATCCCTTCCCCCCCCAAACCGCTTTTTGTCATCAAAGAGGTCTTCAGAAAATGGATTATCCACAGTGGTGGGTACACGATTAAATTTTGGGTGCTTCATGTTGCGGATGCTGGTGATGCTGATGACGACATTTGTGGCCGTGACTGGGGGACGAGGAGGTAGATGCTGGATGCAGGTTGATTCATGAAGGACAGATTGGGGGACCTGTTCGTTATGAGATTCACGGGGCCCCTGCCCCAGCGATGACGGATGATGGTCCTTGCAATGATATCCGCTGGATGCGTGTTGTCGCCAGCACTGGAAGGAGCCCTTCTCTCGTACCTCTCCTCCATGCCCTACCCCCCCTTTGTCGCTTTACCACCTAAATTTCGCTCCATGTTCGAAAAAAAAAAAAATTTTTGAAAAGGTATGGAAGAGTTTTAGAAAGTCTCTTATTAAAAGAGGGAAATCCAGTATTTTCAAATCCCCCAAACAAAACAAAAATTTCTGGATTTAAATATAACTGCAAAAATGATTATAACAAAGTGGGCCCGCGCCAAGTGAAAAAAACGTATCTGAAATGTATTGGATAATAAAAAAATTTTTTGGCACCTATCAATTCCTGTGGTGACTAAAAATTTCAGTATTACATTTGTGCAAAGGGGCCTCAATGAACAAACTGTAGTGCACCAAAGTCAAAAAAACACGAATTGTATGTATTGGATAAAAAAGGTATTTTTTGGACCTATCAATTCACCCCGTGGGAACTACACAATTGTGGGGTTCAAATTTAACTGCAAAGGGGGCTTATAACAAAACTGGATGGGGAAAAGTGCAAAAAACATATCTGTAAAGTTTTCGGGTATAAAAAGGGATTTTTGGACCTATCAATTACCCGTGGTGAAAACAAAATTTTCGTATTCAAATTTAACTGCAAAGTAGACTTCAACAAAGGGCCTGGCCAAAGTGAAAAAAACGTATTTGAAATGTTTTGGTAATAAAAAGGTATTTTTTTTGGCCCTATAAATTCACCCGTGGTGACTAAAAAAATTGCAGATTAATTTAAATGCAAGGTGCCTAATGAACAAAGCTGTAGTGCGCCCCCAAAGTCAAAAAAAAACGTATCTGAAAATTTTTTCGGGTATTAAAGGGATTTTTTGGACCTATAACCTGTGCTGACTTGCTGGGTTCTAATTTAAGTACAAAGGGGGATATATCAAAAAAAGGTGGAAAAGGGCAAATTGAAAATGAACACCTATCTGAAATGTATCTGATAAAAAAAGTGGAGTTTTGCACCTAAAAAAGAGACCTGCAGTTACTAGAAAAATTGTGTATCCTTTTAAAATTCGGCTGGCCAATATCCGGAATATTTCAATAGAAATGTTTTTAAAAAAGCTATTGCAATGTTCACTAAGTCTTGGTGACTTTATCCGTATTCTTTATAGAGCTTGCCTGTGTTGCCCGCGGGGGCCCCCCCCCCCCCTACTCCCGTGTTTTAAGCAGTGATGTCCTTTTTAAAAATTTTACCTAACTTTATAAAAATTTCCCCAAACTTAACTAAATAAATTGTAAGGATCACAGTAATAGTAGGGTTTTCTGTGAAGAAATTAAAAATTTCGTGGCTGTTTGGACACAAGCAGAGCGCCTCCTTTGCTTGGCGCTGAGAGACACTGAGGGTGAAAAAAAGGGAAACGTGTTCTATGTAAACGTGGTATGTGATTTTTAGCAATCGCAAACCATACACTCCCCGTCATGACGTTGCACCCAAAATTTTCACCCCGCTTATTCTGTAAATTTATTTTTCTGGCCGCCAAAATTACAGGAAGCGCCCAAAAAGGCGCGATCTTATGATGATGCAAGATTTTAACCCAAATTATCGCATGATCTAAAAAATCCGATCACCATAAAAACTGTGCCGATTTCAACTTTGTCGATAATAATCGCTCAACACTACACAAAACACATCTAGATGAGATCCATGAGGGGTGCTGAAACCAAAAAGGGGCGAATTGTGGAAGGTTTCACCTGTTTTGTTATTTTGGGGGCCTTGCAATTGCGACAACGCACCCACCAAAATCTCCGTTCCAAAAGCCAAATTGCGCTCCCTCCCTTTGTACGCCCTGCCATGTGCCCAAACAGCAGGTTACACCCATATATAGGGTATTGCTGAACTAGGAAGAAATTGTGTAACAAAATTTGAAGTGCTTGTTTTCCAGGATTCCTTATTAGGGCTTGTTCACATGGAATGTACACTCCGTGTTACAAGCGCTTTTAGGATTCGTCTTGGTGTCCGCTCTGTCGGTCCCCAAGACGGATTTAAACAATTAGCAGTGAGATTATCACTGCTGTCTATGCCTAACACGAAGAAGCAAACACATGAGGGAATTGACATGCAATTCTTTTCAAGACGGAGCTGAGCTGCGCTTTTCAAACCCGCAGCGGTGACCTCTCGTGTCACCGCCGCTGAATGTCCAGCATAGACTGCATTGATAATCTCACTGCTATTTGTTTAAATCTTTGTTGGGGACCGACAGTGCGGACCCCAAGACGGATCCTAAAAGCGCTTGTAACACGGAGTATAAACTCCATGTAAAAAAGCCCTAAAAAATTAAACATGCTCAGCTAAAATTGCAGATTGTTAGAAAAAAATTTAAATTTTTCATTTTCACCGCCTGACGCAAAAAAAAATTGTGAAACACCTGTGGGGTTGATACACTCACTACACCCCTGTATATATTCCTTAAGAGGTGTAGTTTTTTTCAGTTTTTTTCCAGTAGTTTTTTTGTGTTTTGCCTGTACTGTTATTTATTAAGTTAAATTGGTTATTCAATTAATAAGCCTTTTGTTTTATACTGTGCAACAATATATGTACGTTCTGCTACAAAACTGTGATGACCTTGCATTATTTTTTTTATAGTTGATGGTGGGCCTCAATGATTATTTCCTCTGGTGGGCCCCTGGTACTCCAGTCCGACACTGCACCACCAGCTTATGTTCTTCCAGTAATGACTGTATGGTGTTTGTTCTCTGATGTTTCTCACCGGACACACTAACATCTATCCGTTTCATGAAGCAGAGAACATGACTCGTCAGAGTAGGCAACTCTTTGCTAATCAGCAGATTAAATCTGATACTACCATGAAAATTGAAATTACTTTTCTGCCAAAGGGACTACAATATCAGAGGTGCAGTGACCATCTGTCTGCTTAGAAGTCCAATAAGCAGCAAGGTTCTCCGAAATGTTCTTTTAGACACATGTGTGGTAGCCCCCTGGTTCATTTTAGTGCTGTGCTGCTCCCCTATAGCATGTTAGCCCACCCTCATACACCTTCATAGCTGATGTTAACCTCTCACGTCAGTCGCACGTGGTTTTCCACATTATTTATTCACAATGGTGCCATTGGTCCATCCATGTTATACTTTCACCACAGCAGCAAATGAACAGTTTACAGACTGTGCAGGTACAGAAATACTGCCCCTATTGGCCTGAAAATCAATAATCATCCCTTTCTGCAACTATAATACATCACCCTTTTACTCATGACGTAAACTAGGGATATATGTGCAGACATTCTATCACACCGTTATATACCCACTAAGCCTTCGAACCAATATGTCAGTTAAGGTGGTCCCACAGATACCCAATTGGGCCCAAGTCTGGGCAACTAGGATGCCAGTGCAGTATATATATATATATATATATATATATATAATGACAGGTTAGTGACCACCTAGGGTGCCACTTAATCCCAGGCAGAACAGAGGGTGCATGGAGGTATGGAGTGGGCTGAAAGGCGCTATTCGCCTTGTTTTCCTAGGGTACCAGAATACCTTGTCCCAGTCCAGTGTACATGTATACATAATGCAACAACTTCTTCTTCACTTTTATTAGCTGCTGACTTTAGCTTTAGTTTTCTTTTCTAGTAAATGATGGGTTGCTAGTAGTTACCCTTTATATGACCATTGTAGCAGAGACTCCACAGAATACTGGTTTCTCTGCAGGATCTGAGCACAAGGAAACATAGTGGGTGTCATTTAGCAGATGAGTTATATTATGTTGTTATTTAGGGTAATTAAGCTAAATAAGAGCAACACCCTTATCTACAAACATTTGATCAATGTAGTCATCATTCCTGATTTACAGATAAAACCTGCATCCATACACTATTACCCAGCTGTCTGTAGAACATTACTTCACAACTAAATCTGATTGACCTATTAAACATCAGCTGTACTTTTTAAAGAGGACATATTAAGACATTCATACACATCAAAGAGATCCATTTTTTGGAAGGAGGATAAAGAAAATTAAGCAATATTTTTATTTTTATTTTTACAGCGCTCACCGTGGAGTATATGTGACATGTTAATTTTACTCTACTGTGTGATACAATTATGGTGATACCAAATTTATATAGTTTTTTGTATGATGTAGCACTTTAAAAAGTAAATGTTTTTATCGTGTAAAACATGTTTATGAATCTTCTGATTACCATAACTTTGAATTTGAACTTTGAAAAGGGGCTGAGTAAGAGCCTTTTTGTGGGACAAACCGATGTTTTCAATGGCACCACCTTTGGGTTTATATGACTGTTTGATTGCTTTTTATTCCATTTTATGTGCAGCAGGATGAACAAAAATTTCTAATTCTGCAACTGTTTTTTACAATATTCTTCATGCGGCTTAAATAACATTACAGATTTCTAGGTTAGGTTGTTATGCTTGAGATGATCCCAAATATGTGTACTTTTTTATTTTTTCATCATTTGTGATAAGCATTTATAATGGGGAAAGTGGAAGGTGTGTGTTTTACTGTCATTTCCTTTATTATTATTTTTTTTCACTTGTCACACTATGGGACTATGCTCAATGATCGTGAGCTCCCTGGTAATATATATTACAGTACATGTCTGTACTGCAATGTGCTTATCAACTATCATTCAGCCTGTCAGTCTACATCATAGATGTCATTGTTTGACACCAATTGTCATGACAACCATTGGCACCCATGTGATCGCGTTGCAGGGGTGTCGCTGGAGGACAGAGGGAGCTCCCTCCCTATGTCAAACTCCTTATCTGCTGTGGTCGCTTCTGACCGTGGCAGCTAAAGGGTTAAACAGCATGGAATGGAGTTATTCTTGTTCACAACGGTAACAGCAGGAGCCTCGCTTTCAGTCACCGTCGGGCTTCCACAGCCATCATGATTATACAGGTCCTTTGCTCGCACAATTACCATGATGTTTCTGTAGATCATGGTGCGTTAAAGAGAACCTATATTTACTATTTTGCCATAGGCAAACTTAAACTCTATCAGTTCTCTATCTATTAAACACTAAAACGTAACTTTTATTATATCTAACTCTTAACCTCTATACACACTATTTAAAAACCTGATCTCTATCCTCATCATTTAACCCTTTTTGCTTCTGAAAGAGGGAATAACTCCCTTTCTATCATCAAGTCTGGTGGAACCCCACCTATTAACAGGAGAGCCTTATATCTATAGCAAAGTACTAGCTTCAGTAAGGGATCCCAAGCCAACTACTTGGGCAGTCGTCCCTACTCTCATAGACACAGAACAAATAAGGCCCCCTTGTGACACCGTCTGCAGCAGGTGACACTTGTAGACAGAGGTGAGAGATCACAATTTAAAACGTCATGCCTGACCTCGCCGACATGTTTCGCCAGCTTTATCAAGGCTTAGCGGTCCGATCACATGCGGTCTGAGCTCACTTCCTTTTATATCATGTTAGGTAAACACCCGTTCAGGTGCTCACCAATTAGCCATCAGAGAATCCACATAAAGCCCACTCCCCCTTCCGCGCGCGCACACTCATAACATGTCCTGCTAAAGCTGCCACCATGCTCTCATGAGCCAACAACCTTCAGTCAAATTCGCCATCTCCATAAATAGTAAATATAGTGATCAAAAGTCACTCTTTGTTCTCTTGCGAGATTCCCAATTTTTTGGAGATTATGTTAAAGAGAACCTGTCACATAGTTTATGCCCCCCCTGGCTGAAGACAGAACAAGCTAGTGTCAGACCTGCTGTTTCCAGCGCTGTGTCCCTTATTCTTTAAGATGCTGTAGTTTTCATGTATTTAATGCTCAAATCTGCAGTTTTCAGCCAGAAGAGTCATTCGAAGAGTCCTTCAGAGTGTCAGTTTGTTTCAAACCCCGCCCACCTGAGGCTAGCCTCGCCCACCTTAACCGACAAACCTATTACTTTGAATAGGTAGAAACATGTGAATAACTGCCAGATGGGTGGGGCTACCCATTGGTGGGCGGAGCTAACACATCTTCATGAATAAGATTTGAGAGGTAAATGCTCTAAAACTGCTGCATCTTACAGAATAAGGGGCACAGTGCTGGAAACAGCAGCTCTGACACTAGCTTGTGCTGCCCTCAGCAAGGGGGGCACAACCTATGTGACAGGTTCCCTTTAAGTACTAAGGCACCAGTGCTCTTATGTGGTTGGTATACATATCTTTGTGATGTGCATGGTACTGAGAAATTTTGAGCAGGGAGCCATCATGGAGAGGTAAGTTTTAAAGATGGGGAGCTATATATCTGCTGTACTAGTATCCTAGCTATTATGGGCCCTCAAAACTTAACTACAAGTAGCCATTCTTACCTAACTACTAGGGCCCTACCTACCTAACCACTTGGTTCCCTAACTACCTACCTGGGGCCTTACCAACCTACCTACATATCTACATGAGGCCCTACCTACCAATTAGGGGCTCTATCTAATTATATGGAGTCATACCTTTCTAACTACTTGGTTCCCTACCTACTTAATGGAAGGACTTGCCTATCAATTGAGGGGCTTACCTACCTAGCTATATAATTGAGAGCCTACCAACCTACTTATTTGGTGAGGGGCCAGCTTATACGTCTACCTAATGGAAGGCCCATCTACCTAATGAGGGGCTTATTTACCTCAAACCATTTCTATCTACCTAATGTGGGGGTGGGAGGCTCCCCACCTGCATACCTACTTCATGGGGGTGGGTTTACTTTCCTAATAAGAGGTTTGCCCACTTATCTGCCTAACTAATTTAGGGACTATCTTGCTAATTGGTGTCTACCTACTTAAAAAGGGCCAACCTAACTGCCTGCCTAATTTGGGTGTGTATCTACCTTGTATATTGCGGTCGACCTACCTCCTGGAAATAGAGAAGTCTAACATTTTTGTGCTCCACATTCTGTAGAGATTAATTATTTCTGGGAAAAGACATCATGGTGGTCTCAGCTAGATGGACAAGAAAAGGGAAAGAAAAAATCTCTAGTCACTGGGTGTAACTATACTGTAATCACTTATATGGCCTGCTGATTGTCTGTGTAGAGTTGGTATGTACACTATATGGTCAATGTATGGTAGTAATATTGGTCTTAGTGTTATGGTTTATAGTCAGGATTAGTATGGAGATATTACTTAGTCAATTTATGGTTGTGATGAAGTGGACATGATTATTTTGTCCAACTGTTATTAGTACTTTTTTTTTTAATTCAAAAAGAGCTTTATTAAAAACAGTATAAATAAAAAATCGTTTAACATGTAACAAAGATCACCTTCTATCAAACCGCGAAAAGCGTTACATGATCAGACAGTCAAAATCAAACACGTTTGGAGCAAAATTCAAATTGAAAATTACAGTCGTTAAGACAAATCATTGGGTGGTTCCAAATATTGAGACCCCTCGCAGAGGGTTGCACAGTCAGATTAAATTTATACACAGATTCGGTAGCCAGTTTGACAAGTATAAAAATTAGGCAAATTCATTATAAATGCAAAACAGGTTGGAGCGAAACAAGTAAAGAAAAAGAAACAATAAACCCAAAAAAAAGGGCCGGCAGTCTCAGGAAGAAAAAAGACAGATTTTTCAGCCCGTCACTCCCCCCAACAAGAAAAGGCGAGCAGGGGGGGAGATAAAGGGCTATAAAAGGAGGATGGTATGATCAGTTTGTACAGAAGAAACCGTCCCCCAATTGAGAGCCCTTAACTTAAATTGTGGGAATCATTTTAAGCTCTTCAGCGCTGTAAAACTGGACCTCCCCAACCCCAGGAGGAAGAGACCGTCTCATTTGGACCCCCATAATCTCGGGATGACCTTTTTAGCTCCCAGGAGGAGAAAAAAAGATAAGATGAGCCTGAAGTGGGAGTGGGAGGGGGCCCGAAAAAGGAGCAAAACAACAGGATCGTTTCGGAGTTAGCCCTGAAAATTGAGTGTATAACTCTAAAATTTGTATAAAAAAAGGGGCTGAATCTCAGGGCACCCCACCAGACATGGGCGGTACCCACATTTGTTTGAACGCCAACATATGTTAGTGACTCCCGGGGGAAAGGAGATGTAAAGTGCCGGGACTCTGTCCAGCACGTAACAATTTTGTAATTGTTTTCCTGGGCTTTTACTGAGACGGTGATTTGTGAGAAAGAAAAATTTTTCCCCCAGTCCCCCGTCCGATGGTCCTCCCAGTTCCTCTCCCAATCGCCTAAAGGGAAATCCCCCCCAATACAGGTGGCTGTACAAATATAACCCTTTGATAGGACACGTTCCCAGGGGACCCCTGCGACACACCCCTCAAACAGCTTAAGGGGCCTATGCAAGTCCATGGGATTTGAGGGCAGCAATGACTTCTAAGCGGTAAAAATTTAAACCTAGAGAAGTTTGTTGTTGTAGAGTCACCCCAATTTCTTGGTAAGTTTTTAAAGGGGAGGTCTTAGCAAGCCCCTTTTCCAAAAAAATGTAGAAGGGGGGGAAACCCCCCAATACCCCAATCAGCGCTTTTTCCACTGATTTCGGGACTCCCAGGTTACCTATGATATCATAGGTAAAAAATGGCCTCCAGAAAAACAAATAATTTTTGATGGTTTTTCCTACAAACTAAAATAGAGGTCCTGTCACAAGGGAAAACGTCAACGAATTTTTTTGGGATATGGGGTAGCTAAAACCCGGGGGTAATGCTGAACAGGGGCCCCGTACATTGCGACTCAAGTGTCCCCAAAAGTTTTTGATACATTAGAAAAAGAATCCAACTCGAGTCATTTTTGTGCGAGTAGTATGCTTGAAGATCGGGAAGGGGGGCCCCTTTAGGGGGGAAAAAATACGCCCCCCCTTTGGGGCGTTTCTGGGCCCATAAAAAATTCCCGAAAAATTTGCAGAGGGCAATGAAAAAGGCTTGGTTAGCACTACGGGGATGGTTTGAAAATCTAAAGAAGGGTGGGAGGACATTCATTTTTATATTGTTAATACGCCAATCCAACAAAAATCCTTCTTATCCCACTCAAAAATCACAACTCGACGTGCGAGCTAGGCAAAAAATTTTTAGGTATATGTTTTTCCATGCGTGCGGGGATATGCACCCCAAGTTTTTAAAAGGGAAAGCGTGGACCACGAAAAGGGGGAAGGGGGGACCTCAACGCCGCAAAAAGGTCTCTGACACATAAAGCTTAAAGACACTCTTGGACTTTTAAATTTTATGTGGCTAAAGGGAGCCATATTTTGCGGGTTCTAAGTGCTGCCGGTAATGACTCCCGGGGCTCTGTAAGGTAGGTAACAGGTCACCCGCGAATGCCGAACACTTCACTTGTGGGTCAGCAATGGGATACCTCGAATGAAACATCCCCTAATACTTGCAGGAGGTGTTCCCATTGCCAATATGTAGAGCAGAGGAGACGGGGGGCACCCCTCCCTGGTAAAATTCCCCTTTCACAAAGGGAGAAAGAGCTCCCGTTTACTCTAATTTTTGCCCTGAGGAAGGGAAAGGGGCAGTTTTCGGTTCATCATTGCCCCCGGGCCCCACAGTTTTCATCCCCCATGCAAGAAAGACCCAATAACCCGGTCAAACCCCTTTTTCGGCATTAGTGAAAGTAAGACGAGGGAAGTTTGAATAATGGAAAAGTTAAAGGGATATGAATTTTTTAAGGTATTATCTCGCCCCCTGGAGGGGGCCCACGAGGAACCCTTTAAAGCTTCCCCATTTAATCTGGGGGAGAGTTATCGTAGGAAAAGGGGACCGGCAAAAAAATTAATCCTTTTTTAGATGAGGGCAAAAAGATCGAAACGGGTCTTAATTTCCCGAAAAAAGGGGGGCTTATTTTATGGGGAAAAATTAAAATCGCAATCCTGGAGTGTGGTTGATGTATGATGTTTCCAATGAAGGAGTGAGAGATTGAGGGGTAAGGAGTGAGCCGGGAGTAAAAAATTATTCTATATAAATTATTGGTTGGGGGAAAAAAGGGGTAGTCTCATCATTAGGGTGAAAGGAGACGCCAAAAAATCATAGTTGCATATCACGGAGCATTTTGGATCCTGCCCAGGGGCTCAGCGTATGGTTTTAGCGACCCCCCGAGGCATCCTTGACGGGTTAAAGCCAGATTAAAGTCACCACGAAATAAGTTGTCCCGGGCAAAACCATGAGGGCATCCCCAAAGTTTTAGAGAAAAAAAAAGGGGAAGACCCGGTTAGGGCGTATATGTTGGCGATCATGTAGATACGTCCCTGAATAGCACACCTGCAAAAAGTAAAGTGCGTAAATATCGACAAAACATCCAGGACCTGTCCGGCCAAAGATTTGTGAAAGAATATCGCGACCCCCTTTTTTTTGGTGAGCGAGTTATGCTATGGGAAACAGGGCAGGAAAAAAATAAAGATTTTTTTACCCGGGGAATAAAACCCCTGGGAAAAAATTGGGGGGGTAGGTAAGCAGGGGTTGAAAAACCCCCCTGTTTGATGGTCGATGATAGATTAGTCGATGACCCTTAAAGTCTATGGGGGGAGCAACAAAACCTTCATTTTTACACCAAACATGCTGGAGAAGCGGGAATTTAAAATCCAAACAGTCAAATGGATACGTGCTACACTTTGGGGAAACACATTTGGTTATAAAGCCCCAGAAAAAAAATCCCACACCATTCACATCCTGTCTTTCACCACAGCATACCTAAAACTGCACCCCCAAAAAAAAAAAGTCCAGAAGCAGTAATGATTTGAACCCATTTTTTGAACGGGCATTTAATTCCCGTCCCCGGAACGCAGCATGAGCCCCAAACCTGCATGACCCCCAAAATTTAAAAAGTGCCCGGGGAAAAAAACCGGAAAAAAAGGAAGGGCCCCTTTCCCAACCATAAACCAGTTTTTAAAAATTTTTTAAAAATTTTTTGGACAAAGGGAAATATACCTGCCTGGGCCCCAGCATGAGCCCCAAACCTTGGGATGGGCCCCCGATTAAAAAGTGCTGGAAAAAAAAGGGTCTTTCAAACCCCTTTTAGTTTCACTGGACGTTTTACTGTCCCTGTCCTGGTAGCGCTTGCCCCTCCGGATGAAGGGCGGACCCAATTGAGTTTTAATTGGAAAAATGGTGGGTTAACCCCTTTCCGTTCCCTCCCCGGGGCCCTTTTTTGGAAATTCTTTTTCTCATTTTAATTCAACGTGCTAGAGGAATTTTTTCTTACTTTGTTCTCTGTCCCTGCTCCCTTTTCTCCCTGTCCTCTGAATAAAACCCACAATTGGTTAAGTTTTTCCTGTACCCCCCTTGTACAAATTAAAAGGAAATTTTTTTACCCGTATTTTTTACATGCAAATTTTTTAGTTTTTTAATTCTAGAAAACCCCATTTTTAAAATAGGATTTGGGTTTCCCCCCATGGTTTTTTTGTTTCTCTTTTTTTAATTGTATTTTAAAAGGGTTGTCTTTAATAAGGGGTTGATTTGGTTTGCCTTAAAGATCTTTCCCAAAAAAAAATCAATTTTTCAATATGTGTCCCCCAAAAAAGTGTCCCCTTTAAATATTCCCGTTTTTGACAAACACCATTTAACCCCCAAATTTAGCCAACCCCCTTGACAATTTTGAAGAACCCCCAAAAGTCTGTTTTGAAAAAACCACATTTTTTTTAAATAAAAATTTTGGGAATAAAACTTAATATAGGGTGTTCTGAAAACCCCCCGTCACAGCAAATGACCCCAAAAAATTTTCAAAACCCTGACCAATTTAAACCCCTTTTGGAAAAATTAAAACAAGAACAAATTTTCTTTAAAAAAAACAAACAAATTTTTTTAAATAGGGACCTGTATTTTTGCGGATTTTTAAAACCGGGATGACCCCAAAAAAAATTTTAAAAAAAGAAATTCTCAGCCCTGTTTTAAAAATTGTGAGGGGGAAATGCCACTTAGAAGCCCCCATTTCTTTTCCAAAGGACCTTTATTATAGCTTTATCTACAGCAACATGACCCAAAAAATTATAAATATGACTTCTCAGCCCTTAAATTAAAAAAATTTTGAGGGAGAAATGCCACTTAAAACCCCCATTTTTTGTTCCAAAAAGGGCCATGATTATTGCGTATCTACGTAACATGACCCAAAAAATTTAAAATATGACTTTTCAAAACCCCTATTAAAAAAATTTTGAGGGGAAAAAGCCAATTTGAAACCACATTTCGGATATTTTAAAAGGGAATTTTTTTGGGACCTTTTAATTCACCCGTGGGGGACTACAAAATTCCTGGGTTTTTTCAAATTTTAAAGGGGAAGGTGCCTCAATGAACAAAGCTGTAGTGGCCAAAGTTTAAAAAAACACGAAACTGTAATGTATTCAATAATAAAGGGATTTTTTTTTTCACCTATCAATTCACCTGTGGTAAAAAAACAATTGCCCGGATTCAAATTTTAAATGCAAGGTGGGGTCTATCAACAAATTCGGGGCTGGGCAAAAAATTTCCCAAAAAAAACGTAAAAAGTAAGTATTTTGGGTAATAAAAGGTATTTTTGGCACCTTTCAATTCACCGTGGTGACTACAAAAAATTTCGTATTTAATTTAAGTGCAAAAGGGGGCCTCAAAGAACAAAGTTGGGAGTGCGCCAAAGTGAAAAAAACAAAGTATCTGTAATGTATTCGGGGTAATAAAAGGTTTTTTTTGGCACCTATCATTTTCCCCCGTGGTGACTTTCAAAATTTTCTGTATTCACATTTAAATTTCAAGGTGCCTCAATTGGGAAAAAACTGTAGTGCGCAAAAATGAAAAAAACTATCTGTAATGTATTCGGATAAAAAAAAGGTATTTTTGGAAAATTTCTTTTTTACCTGTTTGGGGACTACAAAAATTTCTGTATTTTCCCTTTAATTGGGAAGGTGCCTCAATGAACAAAGTGTAGTGCGCCCAAAATGAAAAAAAAAAGTATCTGTATTGTTTTGGATAATAAAAGGTATTTTTTTGGCACCCTTTTAATTCACCTGTGGGGGACTACAAAATTGCTGGGATTTTACATTTAAATACAAGTTTCCTAAAAAAAACAAAGCTGTAGGGGCGCCAAAAATGAAAAAACATGTATCTGTAATGTAATTTGGGGTTAAAAAAAAGGAATTTTTGGCACCTATTTAACCTGTGCGACTACAAAATTGGTTTGGGAATTTTTAATTTAAATGCAAGGTGGCTATATCAACAAAACGGAAAGGGCAAAATTGAAAAAAAACCCCTATCTGAAAAGTATACGGATAATAAAAGGTAGGTTTTGCACCTAACAAAGAGACCTGCAGTTACTAGAAAAGATGTGTATCCTAATATAAGTTCAGGCTGCCCAATATCCAGGAAATTTTTTCAATAGAAAACTGTTAATAATAAAGCTATTGCAGTGCAATGTCTACACTAAGTCTTGGTGAATTTTATCCAGTATTCTTTATAGAGCTTTTTTTTGTTCGCCGGCGGGCCCCCCCCCCCCCCCGCTACCTCCGTGACTTTACAGCGGGAGATGCTCCTTTAAAATTCCTACCTAACTACATAAAATCTTCCAATCTCTGATCTAACTAAGTTGTAAGGATTTACACTAACAGTAGAGCTTTCTCTGTGAAGAAAAGAATAATTTCGCTGAGCTGTTTGGACACAGGCAGAGCGCATGTCCTCTGCTATGAGACGTGAGAGACATGATCATGAACAGGAAGGGCTGTTCTATGTAAAACGAGGTCATGTGAAATTTTTTCCCGCCAATTGCAACCATACACATCCCAGTCATGAAGTCGCACGCACATCTCACCCTGCTCTATTCTGTAAGCTGATTTGCTGGCCGCCAAAATGACAGGAAGCGCCGAAAATGGCCCGATCTTAATAGATGATGCACAGATTTTAACCTAAATTATCGCATGATCTAAAAATTTCGATCAACATACAAACTGTGCCAATTTAAACTTTGTCGATAATAATCGCTCATCACTAATCCTAATACTAGCCATCAGGAGTTAAAAAAGGAGGGAAAAAGGGAAAACGTCTGGGGAGAGTACCCGAGAAACTAGTGCGACAAAGAGGGTAAGACCGATTTTGGGGAACAGGTGGGTCTGAGATAGGACGATCAGCCCAACATTCAACAAAAAGGCCTATACAAAGCAGGCCAACATCAAACAATGAGCAGAAAAGTAACTGCATTAGCCAGAGGATCATAAGGACTGGCCAGTGCTCCCCATGGGCATGGGGGTGCATACCCAAGGTGGGGAATGCATATGTAGAAGAAAGAAACGTCATACAATTGGAGACGTCACAGGAACAGAAAAACCCAATGAATGTCCAGATGGGGGGCAGGATTGGGTCACAGCACCTCTAAAATAATACTCGGCGCACGCCCAAGCTGACCTCCATCCAATCAGGATTTACCAGCAATAACAAACAATCAATAGTCGCTGGTGCTGAAGAGGGAGAGAAAAAGAAACAAGCATCTGAGGTATAGCCCAGAACCACAGAAGGTAATATCAGAGATAAAACCCAGGCACAATAATACTCATTACAAAACCTGTGGGACGGGACCATAATCCATGGTCTCAGCGATGTGGAAGTCTCTTGGGTGGGGAAGACTCAGGACTGCCCGGACCCCGTCGAGATCTTTGAGACTTCGGCAGCTCAATTACAGTAGATCGGACCCGCTGAGCCCCAGGCAGTCCCTGTGGTGTGGAGAAGTCCATTTCCAGTGTTGCTTCCCATTCCGGAAGAGTCATTTCAGGGAGATCGAGAGCAGTAAGAAAGGCTGGGAGATCCGAGGGAGAGCGAAGTATCAGAGACTTATCCCTGTGACGGACCTGATCGGAGAAAGGGAACCCCCAACGATAAGGGATGCCCCGGTCTTGCAATAGTGACAACAGCGGTTTGACAGAGGCTTGAAGACGGAGGGTTCTCCTGGATAGGTCTGGGAACAGGTCTATCTGCACACCATCAAAGGCGACTTTCTGCATGAGCCGGGCTTTATGCATTATTTCTTCCTTCAATGTGTATCTATGTACTCTGCAGATTATGTCCCGTGGTCGAGCAGGGTCTTGACTTTGTGGGCGGAGAGCCCTGTGGGCTCTGTCAAATTCAATCGCCGTCGTCTCTGGTCTCCCTAGGATGTAGTTGAAGACTTTCGTTAGGGTAGAGATCAGATCACCTGTTTTAACGGACTCCGGGAGACCCCTGATTCTAATATTGTTTCGCCTGCTGCGATTCTCCAGGTCGTCCATGTGGTTCACTAACTGCGTAACTCGGTTCTGTTGCTCTGACATAGACACTTGTAAGGCAGCGATAGCAGACTTTGTAGATGTTCGGTTGCTCTCCACTTGTGTGACCCTCTCTTGTAGAGCTGCAACATCAGCTTGAACTGGAATCAGATCCTGTTTCCATGTATGGCGTAAATCCTGAGCTATCTTCTGGATGTCACTTTTGGTAGGAATTAAGGAAAGGAGCGCTTTAAGCTCCGGATGAGCTTCTAAGGCATGAAGTGCTTCTTCAGGAGGAGGCAAACCTGGAGTCTGCATCTCTGCATAGTGACCCCCAGGAGTGGACACCTCAGTTGAGGGTTGAGAACTAAGAGTTTGTGCAGTGGGGGTGTCCCCCCAAGTGGGTGAGTTTGAAGCTGAGCGCCACGGCACATTGTGGCGAGGTGTCAGTTGGGACAAAATGGCGTCCTCAAGGACGGATCACGGTCTAGGAGCCAGGGACGCGGGACTCTGCGCCTCTGAGTAGGAAGACGCCGACTTAGATCCCGATACTTGCAAGCCAGGGTCATCTTGCCATCCCCCCTGAGAGGCATGTGATTTAGCAGACTGATGTCTGGGCAGAGTGTTAACTGCCCCGGTTTGCAGCTCCTTTGGTCCCAATACATTGCCATCTGATGAGGGTGTAGCCCCTGAGGGATGACTCTGCTGCAGGGAGCTGGGGGGCTCCGTAGCCCACTGGCCAGGAGATGCTGCTGGGGCTAGCTCCCTGGATCGTCCATCAGAAGGGCCCAGGGTGTGGCTAACTGGCATTAAGGGGATAGAGTCCTCAGCTCCCTTGGGGCCCTCCTGGCTCTGCAGAGCCCCTGTCACAGCCGTGCCCGAGGCCCGGGGTGTCAGTCTCTCAGCGGTCATAGCCGCATAGCAGGGGGATGGTCCGTACCTGCAGGGGTTCTGTGCAGCACCCTCCACGCCTCGGTTCTCGCGGGGATCCGCTGCTGGGTCTGTGTCATCCGGGACTGCTTGTTTATCCGGCGCCAGCATCCTCCTGTCTTCATCCGGAGCACGCCGGGAACCCCCTGAGCCCGCCACCCTCCGCTGCGGTGAGGAGGCTGCAGCTGTTCTCAGGATTGCTGGCAGGAGACGCGGGCTACGATCCTGCCGTGTCTGCGGTGCAGCAGGTTCCTCCACTCGCCGTCTGGCAGCCGAGTGTCGCTGGAGACTGTCAGGTAAGATGGCGCCTCAGGAGATGAAGCGCGGGAAGATGACGGAGAGTCCTGCAGGCCCGCGAGCGGGCAAAGTAATTCAAAATGGCCGGGCCACTCACTGCAGGGGCCCTAGATGCCCTGGCCACCCTTTTTGCTCTTCTGCTGCCCTTTTTTCACCCGATTTCTGCTGGTAAAGTGCAATCCTGGACGGAGCTCCTCACACACACGTCTTTCTCCTTACATAGTTGGCCGTTATTGGTACTTTTAATATTGGTATACTGGTTTGATCAGTGAAAGGATGGTGATAATATTTGCTCCTGGTATGGTGGTATAATTTAGTAACTGATTCTTATTTAGAGGAATTATACATGGAACATAGTTATTTGTATATTTTTATTTATATAAAATGCATTATTGGTGGAGCACACACTGTTATAGACCCTAGCAGAACTGCAGTTAGTCTTATAAAAAAAAGTACCCCTCACAGAGCTCTGTTGATTGAAAACTAAAAGGTTTATTGCTCAAAGAAAATGATGACACAAAGCAAAATAAAAAAAAAATCTTTACAAGTCGTAAAACTTAAGAAAAAAAAATATATTATCTATTGGCAGAATCATACTGACTGCAAAATAAGTAACATGTTAAGAAAACTGTAAGTTCCCCCCCCCCCCCCCAAAAAAAAAGTAATCCATAAAAAAAAGGTGAATTGCTGTTTTTCCCCTTTTTAAAATAAAGAAGAAATTTTTTTTCTGGAGGAAGAAGGGAGGTCCCAGAGTTTTACTGTTTGGGTCCCCTAAAATTTTTTAGGGACCCCTGATATAACTGTAAATGTTGTGAAATAAAATTGCCCCCAGCAATTGTTTTACTAATACAGGGCCCTTTAAATTTGGGGCAAAATTTTGGGGGTTGCTGTTTTTTTAAATAGGATACTGTGCTATTCCTGTGATATATACTGCAAAATAAAGTATACCATGCAGTATACTTTTTATTTTGAACATAGGGTGCCATGCATGAAGAGCCCACTGGGTGAAAATTGCCTAAATTTTTATTGGGTATAGAATGCAGTTAAAAGGGGCCTTGTTTTTTCCTTTTTTTAATACTAACCTCACCTTTTCAATCAGTAGAAAAATTGCTGATTGGGTGGGTTTAACCAACAAAATACACTGTAAAATTTTGGGGGTTTTACAAGGGGAATACACGACATTCAGCCTCTTATCAGCAAGTATCAATCACATAGAACCTTCCTACAATAAATAAACCCTGCCCCCTTAGTGGTATGTGTAAATTCCCCCTTTTCCCATGGCACCCCCTGAGAAACCTGCCACAGTGCATTGTTGTACAGTAAAAGAAAGAAATCCTTCACTTCCTAGTTCCCATTGACGTTGCAGTCTGTCCCTGTTTTCTTACTGCCAGGTCATCCCTGTGCCAGCACAAATATATGCATCCCTGAGAGAGCGATGTAGGTAAAACCCTCCAGTATAAAATCGTGTTGGCACTGGGGTTTTTAAAATTTACCCCAAATTTCCTTTTTGGTCTCTTACACTGACAGGTATGTATGTAATTACTGCAGTGTTGTAGAACTTGCAGGGTCTTTTGTTAATTTTTTGGTGCTAGAAACTTGTGAGCTTTTTCATGTAATATTGTGGATTATTACCCAGGTTTTTTACAAGCAGAATTTAGCCCTCCCTAAATTAATTGTAAACTAATACCTCCTTAGACTCCTATCGTTTGTAGGTGGAGGTAAAGTTTCCGGGTATACAATGGAAGCCTATATTTTATACTATTATTATTAGCCTAATTAACGAGCACAATACTTGGGGGTTTTCCCAAGTAATTATGCTTTTTATGGGGGGCACTGTTGTTTGTTCTGTGTTAATGATAAAAAAGGCAAAAGATGCCATAAAGACAATATCTTCAGGCCTAATGCGGGGAAATAAGTACTTGTCCCGCATTCAAAATTTAAATCTCGGGTGCCATTTATTTTTTGAAAAATATCAAACCACTTTTGGGCGACATGTTAATGAGCTGCGCCAGTTTTTGGTGTTCTTTGAGCCAAAAAAAAGCATGAACGGGCACTCCAAACTTTGGCGGTAATCCCCTTGTATGCGCCAAAGACACTTTTAATGCCCCAAAGTTTTGGGGGTGTTCGGGGGCGCACACACATTCATGGAAAAGACCATTTAGATTCTTTGACCCAAAATCTAGGACGAACATTAGAACAGCCAGCCCAGGAAAAAGTGGTATGCCTACCAATTTGTTTTTGGGCATACATGCCCCTGTAGTATGACCTGCAAAAACCCGGTTCATACATTCTGGCCATTCACACTTTTTAAATCGATTAAGAACGGCCGTGAGCCCAGGTTATAAACGCCCACGTGTTTATAACTTCACCAGCCTGTGAAGAAAACCCACCTCAGTAAAAAAAATTATCATAAAAGGCCCCCTATGTGGGACGCCCCCCCTCTTCTCTTCTTTGTTTAGGTACACCTAAAAATAATAAACTAAAGTGCCATGGAATCAGCCAAATGCTTTTCTACCACCAATTTATTTGGGACATCAAGGGCCACATGTATGAAAAATTTTAGACCCAGACATATGGCCAAAAGGATTTGATAATGTAGGTTTGGACCCGGGGTATTAGTCAAGCTTTATACAGGACGTGAAAGTTTTCCCAAGGCAAAAAAGGGCATTTTGGTCTCCCCATTAAAAATTAACCCCACTTCATACCCCTTGCATCAGATCCTGCAGATTTAGGTGCAGATTTTTTCCCCATTTTAATTTTAGAGATAAAATACCCCTAAACATGAAAAATTGACTGTGGGGTTTAAAAATCTACACCATCGGTCAGTTTTCCCCAAAGGATAATTTTTTTCCGCTAGGGGGGAGGGCCGGGAAAACTTTTTTTCACATGGCTGGTTTTCTAATCCGCTCTGGATGTGCTGTGCTCAAATGCACACTGAAAATCTGCAGCAAATCTGTCCTGTGTGCATTCACCCTTGTTATCATTTAGTGGGCCTTACTTCCACTTAACCCGGTTTTAAAAGCTGTAAAACCCTGTCAGTTGTAAACCCCAAAAGTACCCCTTACACATTTTCCCAAAAAAAGGGTTTTGGGCCCCCTTATTTGGTTTTTACATAAACATTTATACTCACACCCAAATCAGGATGCAAATTAGTTATCTAAAAAATAGTGGTCCAGGGTAGAATTCCCAATTAGTTTTTCTCCATAGAATGTATTCATTAGATCAGATTTTATCTTTGAATATTCATTTTTTCTGAAGCTTTAAAGTTTCTCATCAAGTGACTTAAGTGCATTGTAAGTTACACCTTGGCCCATCCCATTGGCGTGGTACTCTTCGAGTTGTGGCAAAATGCCAAGTTGGGTATAACTTAATGCTGCGTAGCTTATATCTATTTATATTCAGTTATTTATATAATTATTTTTACATAACATATTTGTGTTTAGAAAGATTGAATATATTTTTAATCTCAAATCATTTTTAAATGCAAATTACTTCTTTGTCTGATACATTATATCCAAGGATATGGTTGCTTCTGTGTCTTCTGTATTATCCTTATCATGTTTTTTTAGTGTATTTGTTTTTCTAATAAAATTGGTATTTTATTATATGCAATTGGATATTAAAATTTTTTTTTACGGTTTAAGTCAGCAAACAATGATGGAGTTAGGGGACCAGCAGCCCCAATCAGGGAAAAGCTTTAGTGAGATTTTTTCAGTGCATGCCCCGTCTCCCAAACTAGGGGCAGACCCCAAAATTTCTTTACCCACACGGGCCCCCTGGCCAATCTTTTTACCCCAAAAAAAAACCAAATTTATAAATTTTATTAGTCTTTTGGGGAATGGAAAAATAAAACACCTTCTTCTGTGGGGTCAGTATGAAAATACCAAATTTTTATTCTTTTGTATGTTCATCAGTCATTTTTTTTTCACAGAAATATTTGAGCAAAAATTTTTTTCCTCTTTTAAAGGGGGTTTTCTCACTACATTGATTCCTTCCCCAGTTCCCCTTTTTTTTTGGTTTCATTTGAAATTTAGGGGGGTGTTTTTTGGGTTCCATAGGTGCATAGAAGCCAATCTGTAGCTAAGCAACCAGAGTGGCACCTACGGATAGATCAAAAAGGGCTAAACTTAGCGCCCGAGGGGCTGATGAGCCCCTACAAGAGGGGATATTGGAAAGGTAGGAATGTTAATGGACCCATTGCAAAGTGAAATTTTTTTTGCAAAAATTTTAAAAAATAAAAACAAACTTGTAGCGAGACAACACTTTTAAAGGACGACCTGTAGTTTTAAATGGTACGGTTTTGGGATACATGCCACATTTGAAACACTTTTTATAAATTTTAAAATTTTTTTGTTAACAGTTTTCTGTTTTTATGTTGCCTTTTTGACAGGCAATTTCAAATGTTGGGATCCCGGCATTAGTGGCAAGTAAGCATATTATGGTGACTGAAATGTAATTTTATTTGAGGAATGACAAAGTCTGCTCATTTTGTTTTCCAGAACATAGAAGATGGCTGTTAATGATGATTACAACTCACTGATCCGTGGAATCAGTAGTATCGATTTCTCAGGAAACCCTATACCTTGCAAACTTCTCCTGACCGGTGACAATGCTTTTCCAGTTGTAGCAAGTCCTGAAAAACATGTTCTCATTGCTGCCTCAAAGTATGGGAAGGGTCGAGTTGTGGTCACGAGCCATGAGGCATTCTTGAATCAGTCACAATTTATGGACTTCCTAAAAAACGCAATATCTTGGCTGAAACCTTCCCCAGAAGCTGTAATTGGTGTAGACAGCAACTTAGATTATTTGGAGCTGGCTCTTTCTGCATCTGGATCCAAGGTTGAAAAGGTCTCTGGTCTGAAGAAAGATCTAGGAGTGTTCTGTACGGTTGGACATAGTGATAGTCAAGCACAGGAAATAATTTCCTTTGTAAAGGAAGGAGGAGGTCTTCTGATTGGAGCTCAAGCCTGGTGGTGGGCACAATGCAACAGGCAAGACAATGTTCTGTGCAATTTTCCTGGAAACAGAATAACATCTGTTGCTGGTATATACTTTACCGGTCATTATGGAGAAAAAGGGAATTTTAATGTGAGTGAAAAAATCCCATGGTGCCCTTTCTACAAAGAGTAAGTACTATTGATTGTTCCTCCCTTTTTATAATCCTCTAGAAGATAATCTGTTATTCTCTTTTTTTGCATGTCCTCATAAGACTAACAACACTCTGATAAAAAGATAGCCAAAAACAGATTTATGATCATACCAAATGCTTTACTGATGTCCAAAATTATTCATATATGTCACAGTTCCCCCTAGAATGAACAAATGCTCACTCTACAACATCACAATCTTAGCGAAATATGTAGTAAATGTATATGTAAGCCGAGGATATAAATTAAGTTAAGTCACAAATGCTTAACATCATCTTACATGTACATAAATAAAAAAAAATGTAGATACTTAACCCAGTCATGAATGGCTGAAAGGTAGATAGGAGAGCGTGTGGTCTGAAGAAGCACAAGCGAAACGCGCAATGGGACTGTACGCTATCCTGTCTACCTTTCAGTCGTTTATGACTGGGTTAAGTATTTACATTTCTTACTTATGTGTATGAAAGTTTATGTTATGCATTTGTGACTTAATTTTATGATATTTGTGGCCTATGTATACATTTTATCATATGTGTATACATTTTGCTCTAAGTTTGTAGAGTTGGAGAGCATGCATTTTTTTCATTCTTGAGTGAAATTTGACATATTTTAATCATTTTTTACATTACCGTATTTTTCGGACTATAAGACGCATTTTTTTCCCCAGAAATTTAGGAGGAAAATGGTGGTAGGTCTTAAAGTGCAAAAAATACGGTAGGTGCGTCTTATGGTCTGGTGCGTCTTAAAGTCCGAAAAATACGATAGGTGCGTCTTATGTTCCGGTGCGTCTTAAAGTCCGAAAAATATGATAATAAACCATTGGTCTTGTCTTACAAAATTAGTTTTTGGTGATCTTTTATCAGATTGTTGTTAGTCTGTGGTTGTCACTTAATTTATATGTTGTATATCTTAGCCCATTTTTTGGCTATTTTTTGCTTATTTTATGTCCTCATCAGAATATAAAATAGAACCTAATCATATTTTTTTTATTTTTATGTTATATACAGTGTGAACTTTTCAGAGGATTTAAAGCATCTTATGCAAGGTGTTAGCAATATGGATATTAGTGGAGGCTGTATCCCCTCCGAGCTTTTTCTTCATGGACCTCTGACTTTCCCAGTTGGTCTAACCAACAGTAACCAATGCTTTTTTGGTGCAGCATATTATGGCAGAGGGCGTGTTGTTGTGGGGACACATGAAGGAAATCTTTGGAAACCAGAACTAAGAACCTTCATGCTCAATGCCATCTCATGGCTGGATATGGGAAGAAAAGGAAAGATTGGTGTTAAATACATTGACAATTTTTCACATATTCTACAGGGTGAAGGCTTCCAATGTGTTGTGTCTAATTTAGTTCCTGACCTTAGTGTGTACTGCTGCACATCGTACAGTGATGAAGAGGCAGAAAAAATCCAGCAGTTTGTAGCAGAAGGTGGGGGCCTGCTCATTGCTGGCCATGCCTGGTACTGGTCCTACTCTAATCCAAACGTGCTTTCTGAATACCCAGGAAACAAAATCCTCAATAAACTTGGAATCAGCATTTTGGAAAGAACAGTTCCTCAGGGAATTTATCAGACTTTGGATCCTCAGGCTGAAGCTACTACCTACCATTTTCCTAGAGCGGTCTGTCAACTCTTAAATGACTTCAGAAATGGGGCTCCGTTGAAACCACCTCTGAGCAACTGGCTGTCTAAACTCAGACAAGATGTTTCTGCTTTCATGAAATTGCCGCCCACTCCACTCATTTCATCACTGCAGGAAGAACTGGTGAACCTGGTACATGGTTGTAGCATACCCAACGTCAGCCAACAGTGTCCAGCAAACAGCTGTTCCCAGGAGGCTTTCATGATGTGTTTGGCCCAAGAAGTCAGCTGTTTGGATAAACTACCTGACCTAGAATGTGATGATGGTCTGTGCAAACCCCCTGTCACAATCGAGATTGATGCCACAAACCCTGGTAGAGAATTGTTCTCCTATTTGATTATATATCTCCTAATGTGGGTGTGATATGTATTATAGGTATATATGTCCCAATGTACATTTTCATAATGATTTTAATTACTTTAGGCCATCATATGTGTATTATGTATAGCGGTAACTGTAAGGTGATATGTCTGTCAATCCGATATAATTTCTTTCTGCCAAAAAGTGTATTTGTCCTGCTTAAAGGGGTTTTCTCACCACAATTATTAGCTTTTAACATGTAGGGAAAGGTAAATGAACACTGTTACCAAATACATTGATACACTTTTGATTTTGCTTTGGTTACCGACCACCTCTCCCCACCTCTCTCCTCTGACGTCTATCTAATAGACTTAAGCTGACGTTAGCCAGTCAGTTCCGACCATGGTGTGTCACTTCCTGCAGAATACTATCTTTGGCAACAGTGTTTATTTAACTAAATAAGAAGCTTTCACTCTTTAGAGCTCTGCAGCCTTGTATACTACATTTTATAAATCTCCAGAAGTCATGTGACTGTAACAGAAAAAACTAGAAGCAGCAGAACTGATATGTCAATCACTGCTATAGAAACTCCCACAGCCTGAACTGGGAGAGTGGGTCAAAAGCTGTCTATGGCTCTATGAAACTGCATGGTAAGAAAACCCTTTTAAACATGTTTTTTCTTAGGGCTTGTCTACAGATATTAAGAAGGGGTACAACTAAGGGGGCAGAGTTACCCTTAATAATAATAATCTTTATTTATAAAGCGCCAACATATTCCTCAGCACTTTAAAATTTGTAGGGTAAACGTACAGACATTACACATAAAAAGTACTTACAGATGAGACACAAGGTGTGAGGGCCCTGCTCGCAAGAGCTTACAATCTATTAGGGTGTACGGGAGAGACGAAGGGCAAGAAGTGCTAGATTTACAATGGTCCAGCCCTTTAAATAATATTGTCATCATACTTTCTTAAATGGGAGTGTGTGGTTTTATTATTTAAAGGATAACTCTCCCCCCTTACAGGTATCTGTCCTTTTCTTATGGTACCATTTAAAGGAACACAGTATGCTTGTTTCTTCACTTCTAATCCCTCATTTTCCGTAAAATAAAGCACAAATAATACCAAATGAAAACAATTGTAAATCAATCCGTATCTTCCAAACCTTTACATTATAAGCCGTAATAAACATCATTATAACTTACATTGTAAGATAAAAAATGATGGTGTCAGATATAAACCTATAATAGATTTTTATTTTAGAACAATACAAAAAAAACAGATAACATTTTTTTTCATAAATTGCCGGAATATAAAGGCCGGAATAAATTTGTCTACACAAAAATAAAGTGTCTACACTGACACTTTGCCTAAATGACTTTTTCTGGATCAGCATAAATGATAAAATAATTGAATCGTCTCCAGTCATTAAAATTATATTTATCCATAACCCTTAGGCCATGTTCACACGGCTTATTTTGGCGCGGATTGGAGCCATACTGCGCGCCGGATTTGCGCTTCAGTACGGCTCCAATCTGTCACAGTAATAACGGTAATCCACAGTTCTCATAGAGAACAGTGGATTCCGTCGCTCCTCCCCGCTTGGTGAATCCGCCGGGCAGGGAGAAAGTGACATGCACATTATCCAGGCGCAATAAGCGCCGTGGATAATGCAAGTCTATGGGGCCGGCGAGCAACGCCGCCGCCGCGCCCCCGCCCCTTATTCAAGCCGTATTGCGGGCGGGATTCGGCCCGCAATTACGGCTTGAATAAGCCATGTGAACACAGCCTTACTGTAAGTGGAAATTCCCACATGGCAGGCTTCCATTGTCTTTATGGGGTTTGTAAAAATTTCATGCACAGACTGAAATAACAATAAAGATTAAGATATAAGGAACAGATTTCAGATATAGAAATGTTCCACAACAAATCTGCCATGCGTGAAATCTACCCACTACTGAAGCTACAGATCTCCCTGTGTATTTATCTATTGTTGCAGGTAAATTTCTGCAAATTTACTGCATTTTACCCACTGACTTTAATGTGAACATCATAATCCCTAACAATTCTGTGATGAAAGTTTATTGCTGCAAATTTTCTCATGGACATGCTACAGGTCCAGAATAAAATCTGCACATGCATGATTTGGTGCTGATTTACCACTGTGGATTTTCTACTAAAAATATTGTAAATTTTCCATTGTGGAAAATCATAAGCATTTCTGTTGTACGTGCAATCACCCAAAGACTCCATGCACTTGTACAATGACACCTAGAGTCCCCCCAAGAACTGTAAACAAATATTGTGTCGCCATATGGTGTCTGTGGATAGTAACCAAAGAAAAATTGATAAATGGATATTCTGCTCCTAGGTGCTGATGCCTGGAGAAGTACTGGACTCTATGTGCCTCCTCGGAAAACAGCAACACTAATGTTTCCAGCTGCAGTTGTGGGTAAAGGCATTCAGGTAATCTCCCGGAACGCCTCCCTGTTCCTAATTACAAATAGTTATCGATATATTATTCTTGTTGGAAAACAAAACACATATCCCTAAAATGCACCTCTAGGTTTTGTATAATAAACCCTCACATCTGTGTAGTGGTCCTGTAGTAAAAGTCTTATATTTTTTACAGGTACAGGTTGGCTGTCACTCCGATGATCTGAGTGGTTTAAATGAGTTTTGTCGTGCACCAGTGGTTGTGCATAAGAAAGGCGTTGTTAATGAGAAGGTTTCAATATCCTGTGTCTGGGGTGGACTTCTGTACATTATTGTGAAAGCCAACAGTGAGCTGGGCAATGTGCAGATTTCAGTGCAAGGAGCGGAAGTAGCTCCAGTGTTTATAAAGGGTAAGTACAAGATGCCATAATTGTCCTTAAAATGTCCCTAGTTTAAGAGATCGAGACAGAAAATGGCACCCCATTGCTTATTTGTCATACAACAACAAGATTTTGATTCATATCTAGCACTCTATTCCCACTTTACAGATGCCTAGAGACACGATATGAACTGGTATTCGGTTGTCACACTGGGCACTGATGTTAAAATGCAGTACATCAATATTAATTAATGCATGTCAAATTCTTCATTCAGATCCTCCACGGCAAATTCCAGCAGTTTTGATGGTTGGAGATAGCACTATATTTATTGCCTTTCTTCCCATCAAAACAGTGGTACCCCTGAGAACTGAAAAGAAAACAAGAACTGTGAGATTCTTACTTTTTTTTTTTAGGTCAGACGAACCGCTCATCTTGGGTGCAAACAATTCGGAACTATCCACCCCCTTGGGCTGAGCTCATTACAGAAAACATTATCCTTACTGTCCCTTCTGATGTGATCCGTTCACTAGAAGATCCAGATGCTTTAATGTCTCAGTGGGATACGATCACGGAAGCAATTGCTGATCTTGCTGCAATTCCAAAGAAGTTTCCACGTCCAGAAAGATTTGTTGCTGATGTGCAAATCTCAGCAGGTAAGTTACAATCTCTCATGCATGCTAATGAGTGATATTTTATTTCTGACAGTAGTTTACTAATTTGAGGAAGATTCTTGAAAAATTAATTTTACTGCTGTTAATGATAGTTATATAGAGAAGATGCTTATATTTTAGTATAGCAGAATGTATAATGTTTCTAAATGGAGGTGGAAATAACTTAAAGGAGTTGTCTCACTACAGGCTTTCAGCTTACCTCAGTGTGTCTGGCAGAAAAGGATTTTTGAATACAGGGGCGTGCTTCTTGTATGACTCTTCTCCTCCCCCTTCACCCCTCCCCTCAGCACAAAGAAAGCACTCATTTTCTGACTGCAGTAACTTCTATACAGCAGAGGGAGGGCCAGGGGGTTTGCTGCCAGAGTTAATCCTGTGTGTGCCTGCCTAGATCTGCTGCTTACTGCTGAATCAGCTGCACTGTGCTGCTGCTGTGGCTGAGCTCTTGCTGCTCCTCTCCACAGAGTCAGGAGACAGCAGGGAGAGGGTTGATCTATGAGTGGCTATGGAGCCAGAGGTCTGTGAAGCTGTGTATGCTAATAGCAGAGCAGGGGGGGATGTAAAGGTTCCTATACCCCCTGCTTAGCATACAAATCTCCACGGACATCTCAAGCAACAACAAACAAACCCTGTCAGAACAGACACAGGGCAGCTGTGAAGTGTGTTACTATAATCACCATGTTTCACTAATACAGCAGAGCAGGGAGGGATATGAACCGTTCATATGCCCCCCTGATCTGTTCTATTAGTATAGTCAGAGCTCCACAGACACATGGTGATTATAGTAACACACTTCACTGCTGTCAAATCGTACTGACCACAGATCAGCCTCACCTCTGCTCTCTTCAATCTGTGTAGAGAGCCGGAGGGAGCAGGCACACACATGGTTAATCCAGGCAGCACAGCTACACAGACACAGAAGCCAGAGCCCTCCCCCTCCCCTACAGAAGCATCACAAGTGCCCTCATACTGTGCGGGAGGGGCTCTGTGCTCAGACCTGTATTAAGAAGCTGATGAGTCACCAGCACTGACAGCCAGTGAGATAAAAATCAACAGGTCGGTGGCGATAGTGATTTGAGGAGCTGATGCACTCCTACTACCAGAGATAACTCAAAATCAGTAGGACAATTGTAATGAACATATATTACAAAGCTGCTTGTTTTTTAAAGATCTTTTAATTAAAACCCAATCATTGTAGCGAGACAACCCCTTTAATTCTTGTCATTAGCGGACCACCACTCATGCGTGTTCACCTCTCCAGCAAAAATCATGAGCAGAACCTCCTACTTCTAGGCCCTGGAGAAATCCCAGACAGCACTAAATGATGGCTAGTTGGCATCACCAAAGAACTGTTCATTTGGGAATCTTTTAAGGCCTGGTTCACATCTGTGTTGGGTCATCCTTTGTGAAGAGAAGCAATGGCAATCCAACAGAAATTAATTGAAGCAAACTGAAGTCAAAGCATCCAGTTATTTGAGGGGTTCTTTAAATGGATCCGTCACAAAAACGAGTACTTTTATATCAGTTTGTAGTCATTTAAATAGGTCAGTTTTTTTAATACTACAAAATGGTGAAATTTCTCTGCACGTGCATAGGACAAATAATGGATCTATCAAAACGGGTAGACATCTGTTAGTATCTGTTTACCATTGATTTCAATGTAGAAAAAAAAAACGGAGGGGTCTTTCCCGTCAAATTTCTGTTCTTCTGAATGGAAAAAATAGTGCAGCAGACGGAACAGAGCCAAACCGAGAGCTTAAAATTTCCATAGGACTTAATGGGGATCGGTTTCTTTCCTTTTTTTCTGTCTCCCAAACAGAGCAGAACAGCAAAAAGCACAAGGCCTTACATTGATTTACTCTCTATAATAATTTTTTTTTTTGTTACTACAGGTTGGATGCATGCTGGATACCCTATAATGTGTCATTTGCCATCAGCACCTTCTTTAGTAAGTGTTGAGGAAATAAGGAAAGGGCTGTGGGGGCCTATACATGAACTTGGCCACAACCAGCAGAGAGGTGCCTGGGAATTTCCTCCTAACACTACAGAAGCTACTTGTAACCTGTGGTCAGTGTATGTTCATGAAACAGTTCTGGGTATCTCAAGAGATAACGCTCATCCAGCTCTTAAGCCAGAAGACAGAGAAAATAGGATCAAACAGTATGTGAAGAATGGAGCCAAGCTTGATGAGTGGAACGTGTGGACAGCTCTTGAGACTTATCTTCAGGTACTTTCCACAATTCATGTTTATAAAATAATAGTAATAGCAGTGGGATTAAATATATTGGGAAGAATGTACAAAGACTGATGTTTTGCAAAAAGGTCTGAAGCCAAACTAAAGCACAAGCAAGGAAATGAGGCAAAAAAAAATTGCAACTTTTTTATGCTATTAAAAAAGACAACCAGTTGTATATTGCATTACTTTTTGATTTTTCATGTAAAGTGATGCTCTAAAATGATATAACAAATAAAGGAAAGGCAGACATGTGGGATCTTTAAGGTAGAGTGTTAAAAAAAAAAAGTAATTCCTACCACTATAGATGTATAACAGGTGAGACAAATCTAACCATTTTATAGTTTATGGGACTTTTTAACAAACTGTTATAGGTCACTAGATTTAAACCCAAATTTTTAATTTTATTGTCCTGTGGTATAGATTAAAAAACCTCTTCCAAAAGTTTTTTTTTTTTTTTTTTTTTTTACTATTTTGCAGAGAATAAGTGTCTGTGCATTCTGTTTCAATCATATACTGTCTATTGAACAATGGATGCTATTTATAACATTATGCTTTCTTATCTATTTCAGCTACAAGAAGGCTTTGGCTGGGATCCATTTAAGCAAGTTTTCTCAGAATACCACACAACGAATGTCAGCAATGATAAGAATGTTAAGATGAATCTTTGGGTGGAGAAGTTCTCTCATGCCGTCAATAAAAACCTGACTCCATTCTTCAAGGCCTGGGGATGGCCCGTTAATGATGAAACCAGCAGCCAATTGTCAACGTTGCCTGAATGGGACAAGAATCCTATGAAATCTTATGTCAATTGAAAGTAACCCTAGATTTAGAATGTGAAATCTGAAATTGAATTGTACACTGCCAAACATTTTCATATAGATGTAGAAATCCAAGTATTATACAACCTCCTGTTTAGCTATTGTGTTATTTGTATACTGTACTATGGATATAATTTAAATTTTTGTTTTAATATATTCTGCTTTTATCAGTATTGATTTCCTGGGGAAGTTGTATTTTTGAGGATAAATTTTATGATCAAAGAACTACAGTGCTGTTGTTAAATCTAAAAGGTTGCTAAACCTCAAACCCAAATCTTTAAAGCAGTTTTCTCACCATGCTATTTCACAGAGTCACATGCAGCTTTAGATTCACGCTGTTTGTTCAGGCTGTGGGTGATGTGATTCTATAGCAGTGATTAGCATATCAGTTCTACTTTTCTTAGCTAAGCCATTACAGAGACATAAGTGCAGATGATTTAACTCCTTAATGACCGCCCACCGTCTTTTGACGGCGGGCATTTCAAGTCGTTCGTCTACAGCGACCTCTTTTGGCGCCGCAGCAGCACTGAGAACGGGGCGGTATTACACAGCCCTGATACCAGTGCAGCTCCTGCAAGCACCGGGGAGCGGGGGAACCTCCACTCCCCGGTGCTTTAACCCTTTGATTGCCACGGATCGTCACCGCAGCACAATCAGAGGGTTTCCCTGCTCTGTCGGGTGATTGGAACACCCGGTGACCCGACAGAGCCCGGGGAATGGCTGCACAGTCAGCCCTGGGGACCTAGAGTAGCCCCAGGGCTGTCTGTATAACATGCCATTGATCAGGACATACTGTGTGCTGTCCTGATCACTGCCTGTGTGAAATTGACACAGATTATAATGTATTAGCATATATGAATATGCTGATACATTACTAATTGTAAAAAAAAAAAAAAAGTAACAGTTCTCCCTTCATAGGATTTAAAAAAAAGTAAAAAACATAAAAAATGTAAACAAATAAAATAAAAAAAATAATAAAATAAAATATTTAATAAAAAATAATTGTGCATTACAATGTATTACACACACAAAAAAACCTGCACATATTACGTATCCACACGACCGTAATAACCTGTAGAATTAATCTAACAAGTTATTAAGTGTGAATGCTGTAAAAAAAATTAAAAAATTTTTTTTTAAAAATTGAAATAAAATTCTGCAATTATTTATAAATGAACTTAAACTATTCACCCATAAAGTACAACTTGTCTTGAATAAAACGAGGCCTCACACAACTGCGTCATTGAAAAAAATAAAAAAGTTACAACTGTTGAAACGCAAGGAGGCAAAAACTAAAAAAAATTTCTGGTCATTAACTACTTTTCCGGCGTTTGGCTTAAGGGGTTAATCTGTAAGGAAATACTACAGACCTCTGAAGAGTGAAAAATAAGGCTCGAAAGTAATCAAATGTTGTGAGAGATAAAGACTCTGCTTCTTCGACCATGGTGATGCTACTCCCTGTCCAATCAGGAAGAGAGATAAAATATCTAGCGCCTGACTAGTTCAATAACAAGAGCAATGTATTTAGAAAAAGTCTTCATTTGCCTGTACCCACATATTGAAAGCTAATCATTGCAGTGAAAAAAAGGCTTTAAGAAAAAAAGCAAGGTTTTAACTTTCTTAGGAGAATAGATTTGTGTGCAGAATTATTGGGCAACTATTACTGTGCAAAATTATTATGCAACTTAATGAAAACATAAATGTTCACATGTCACTTGTTTATTTACAGCTATTGAAGTGAGAATAATAAACAACTAAAAAATTACAAATAAAATTTTCTGACATCTAAAAAAGAAAATCTAAAAAAAAAAAAAGTTTGGACTAACATAGCCACTCTCCTTTTCAATAACAGCTTTCCATCCATAGAGTCTCAACTTCTTAATTTGTGGGTGATCAACTTTTGTGCAGCAGCAAACACAGCTTCCTAGACACGGTTCATACTTTACAGTAAATCTCCCATTTATGAAGGGTCCATAAGTTCTCAGTAGGGTTTAGATCAGGTGAGGAACAGAACAGGGCCATATCATTATTATTTCAGCTTTAAGGACTTTATTGGCTAGCCATACAGTTGAGTATGCCGATGCATATAATGGTGCATTGTTCTGCATAAAAAACCTAATTTTCTTGAAAGTTGCAGACTTTTTTTCTATACCAATACTTACACAAAGTGTCTCAGAGAAACTGGCTACGGTTTGGTGTTGTATTTTGAGTCTTTTATGCAAAAAGGTCCAACTAGTTCTTCCTTAACAATACCAGCTCATAATAGTCCCCCACCTCCACCTTACTTGTGTCTGAGTCAAAATGGAGGTCTGTGCCCATTTCTGATCCAGCCATGGGCTCACTCTCATCTCATCACTCCATAAAACCTTTGAAATGTGTCTTCAGATATAGCTTCGCCTAGTCTTAATGTTTAGAACTATGGCCCACATGCACTATTGCGGTCTAAAAGTTAGCGTAAATTTGGGCAGTCTAAAAATGCACCAATTCTTCAAAGGGGCTCATGCTGCTTGAGAAATTGGTGCAGCTTTAGAATTGTCTTTTGGGGGGGGGGGGCTATTTTCTATGCCAGAATTCTGGTGCAAATTAGGTGCAGATTTTGGTCTCTGTCTTCGAGCACTGAAAACCATGGACTTCTGCGCAGTCCAGACAGCACTGGAGGATCATGGCTTCCTTTTCCCTTAACGATTTGTCTCAAAACTTTGCCAGTTAATTTGCATCTTTTTTATCTTAACATATTTCTTGTGATCTTGTTGACTAGTTGCAGAAACAAAAAAAGTTTGATGGTTGGGTGATCATTCCCCAATACCATAGCAATTTCAAGAGTGCTGCATGCCTCTGAAAGACTTTTAGCCATGACTTTAAGTCAATTAACCCCTTAGCCACAATGGACATATGGATGCATCATAGTGTTGTAAAGGATATATGGAGTGGGCTTACTCACTAAGCCCGCGCGATACATGACGAGTGTCAGCTGTCAATTACAGCTGACATCGACCATTATCAGCCGGGATTGGAGCGGACTCAGTGCTGAAGAATCCAGATGAATGAGGAACAGTGCTGCACACTATTCATTGCCTTCCACTGGGTTTAGTCTATTGTCCAGCCATTGAACTGTACGTATGGCCTGTTGTTGGTTATTTGGAGTAAATAATGTCCCATTTTTCTCATGATTTTTTTTGGTAAGCATTAAAAGCTTTTAATAGTGCAAAAGCCCCGTCCTCTGTCCCCATATGCTCGGCACGATGCCGTTGTCTTTCCTAGCAACCTGGAAGCCTAACAAAGGCTGTAAAATCACTATACCCGGCCGTACACGGGCCGACACAGTGATTGACCCCGCGTCAAGTCCTCTCTGGGGACAGGTAAAAAAATAATAATAAAAAAATTTAAATAAATAATAAATAATAATAAATAATAAAAAAATAATAAATAAGAAAAAATAAATAAACGGAGTGGCTCTCCCATAAAAAAATAAAAGAGGAGTGGCTTAGCATGTGACGCCATGCACCAAAAATACACCAAAATTATGGGCTCAGTTAGTGGCATAAAGTAAGTCAACTTAAAAATGGTGTAGGGTTAGACTAGACAGTTCTAACATGCCATATTTATGAACACTGTGAGACATGTGGTGCATGGTAAGACTGTCTAGCCTAATTTAAAACTATCTTAAGAGTTAAGCCCCAATATGTATTAGTATCTTGTTTTAATAAGTAAATAATAATAATTGGTGATAGATTCCCTTTAACACTGAAGTAATTCTAGAAAGCCACTAATCCAGGCAATGGTGATCACTGTGACTCACAAAGAGGGGATGAGTGCAGCCCCTCCCATTGTTTGTATCGCAATCACTATTGACTGATGCATTACAATAATTAAATACTATTGAGATTTGACTAATTAAGTTTTCTGACAAATTAAAGGGGATTTCTGAGAGTGTGATACTGATGGCCAGTCCTTGGGTTATTAGATTAGCAGGGGACAATTCCTGGCACCTTCCCCCAACCCCACTGATTAGCTTACTGAAAGTGCAGCAACGCTCCAATGCTCTGTGTACCTTCCACTGTTTAGCAGGTACAGCTTTAGTTTTGTTAATAGTTGTGCCTGGTATTTAAGTTCAGTCCCATGCATGTGAATTGGACTGCACTGCAAAGAAACGCAGCACCAGGCATATCTGCTATAACATGTATGGTGACCGTTGAATGGTGAGAGTACCAGTGATCAGACCTCCACCAATCTATTAGTGATGGTTTATTTTAAGGACAGGCCATTTCATATCCAATCGCTACAGCTAAAGTTTATTCACCAAGATAATACATAGAGCAAACTACAGCAACTGGTAAAACTATGGAAAAAAAAAAATTGTTCTACTTATCAGACTTCTCAGTGAACATCTATGTCTGCAGTAAATTTCATTTTAATTCTATTACTTTTTCCATTGTTCTTCTATTTGACCAAATATTATGCCTGGGCTATCCAGGTCAAAAGCGTCTTGTAAAACTAGTTTAACCAGTGATATTCTTTGCCAAGAAACATAAAATAAATAATGAGAATCTTACTCTATTTATAAAATACACATAAGAATACATTTTCTATGCCTATAGCAATTTTAAAGAAATACTCCAGGAAAAATTGAGAAACAATTACTCCTAGTCCAAGACTTAAGAAGAGTCACAAATGCATGGCAGTCCAGTACAGAATCCATGTACATTCACTAAACAGAGCAAACATAGTCCAGTTAGAACTATATTTGCCCTATAGAAACCTACAATGTGTTCCCGTAGCAGCCCCGCCATGGTATCCATTGGGATAAGTTAGAAGATTAGTTAGAAGATGTGAGATCTGCATACTACAATATAGTGTCACTCAGCAGCTATGTGCTCTGCAGCTCTGACAGGATAGACAGCACAAGACTCCTGTTTTGTGACAAAGATAAAAGTATACACTCACCGGCCACTTTATTAGGTACACCATGCTAGTAACGGGTTGGACTCCCTTTTGCCTTCAGAACTGCCTCAATTCTTCGTGGCAGAGATTCCACAAGGTGTTGCAAAGAAGCTCAATTGGTACCAAGGGGACCAAAGAGTGACAAGAAAATATTACCCACAACATGACAACACCACAACCAGCCTGAACCGTTGTTACAAGGCAGTATGGATCCATGCTTTCATGTAGATGACGCCAAATTTGACCCTACCATCCGAATGTCGCAGCAGAAATCGAGACTCATCAGACCAGGCAACGTTTTTCCAATCTTCTACTGTCCAATTTCGATGAGCTTGGGCAAATTGGAGCCTCAGTTTCCTGTTCTTAGCTGAAAGGAGTGGCACCCGGTGTGGTCTTCTGCTGCTGTAGCCCACCTGCATCAAAGTTCGCCGTAATGTGCGTTCAGAGATGCTCTTCTGCCTACCTTGGTTGTAACGGGTGGCTATTTGAGTCACTGTTGCCTTTCTATCAGCTCGAACCAGTCTGCCCATTCTCCTTTGACCTCTGGCATCAACAAGGCATTTCTGCCCACAGGACTGCCGCTCACTGGATGTTTTTTCTTTTTCGGACCATTCTCTGTAAACCCTAGAGATGGTTGTGCGTGAAAATCCCAGGAGATCAGCAGTTTCTGAAATACTCAGACCAGCCCTTCTGGCACCAACAACCATGCCACGTTCAAAGGCACTCAAATCAACTTTCTTCCCCATACTGATGCTCGGTTTGAACTGCAGGAGATTGTCTTGACCATGTCTACATGCCTAAATGCACTGAGTTGCCGCCATGTGATTGGCTGATTAGAAATTAAGTGTTAACGAGCAGTTGGACAGGTGTACCTAATAAAGTGGCCGGTGAGTGTAGACTGGAACGCAAGCTCCCATCCATCTGATAAGACACAGGAGGAAGCGGTCAGGCCACTGCTGTTAGAGCAGGGAGAGGTGGTCTGTAACCTAGAAACCATCTGTAAACTAGCAGGAAAGAAAAATTAGTTTTATCCTTGAAATGAAGCAAAATTAGACTAGAAAAATTTGGAAATAATGTTTATTTGCCTTTGCCTACATGTTTAAAGCTAATCAATGAGATGGAAATACCCATGTAAGACACTTTTTTTTACTGTCCCCCACAATACTACTAGAGGTATTTATGTTTCATCAAAGTACTTATCATGCAGAATACTTGATAGGTGTATGTGGTTTTTAGTATAAAACAGTTAAAGAAAATGCTTTGCAGCTTTCAGGGATGCCAAACAATACCAACATGTAGTGCTCAAATAACACTACCATACTGTGGTTAAAAAAAAGCACAAAACACTCAAATAATAATAATGTTCTGCTATGTTCTCCGGTGCTCCATACAATACACAAATATTGCTTTTGAAAGGAAATAAAACGAAAAATATCAACAACAAATTTTACAAAACTGCTTTAAAAAAAAAACAAACAAAAAACCACACCTACATTAGGTTAAATTTACTCCCAAATGTTGTGAGGTAACAATCAGCCTAACACATATTATTGAGAACAGTATGGGTATACGCCCATGTCCTGACTATTGGAGGCAGAAAATCACACCAATATGCACTGGCCAATAGCCACATAATTTTGCCCGTTTATTGACAAAATTGTGTGGTCCTGGCCGCAGCATGTGGGCGTGATTTCATTTACACGTGATGGTCGCAACGTGTGAGTGCATCAGGTCAGCCAGCAATGCTAATACTGCAACACATTCAATCTGAGCCATGGTCTTTGATTAAACGTTAACATGTGTTAGAATTTTAAATAAATCTGTTAGGGGGCAGCAAACAGCAGAGGATGAAACACGGCTGAGCTGCAGGACGGATAGTTTTCTAGGCTCTGATGTAGGAAGCTGCTTAAAGGGGTTTTGCCACGATGTAATGTTGACGTGGGATCCTCCAAAATGGGTATTTAATCACTTTTCTAAATATATGTGATTACAAAAAGTGAAGCCTGTGAGAGCTACAGCATTGCTCAGTCCCCTTTTAGTTTACTGAAAGTTTACATTAGACAAGACCAGGACAGTGACAGGAGTGATCTGGCCTCGCGCTTGCTTGTTTGCACTTCTTATCTAATGACAGGGAACATGAAGGAGCTTGCAAGGGGCTGGGGAGAAAGTGCAGTGTATGAGGCTGTCTGCTGTATAGAGAATCCACTGGTTGTAATGTAATTATTTGAGTAAACATTGCAGGCACTCCCTTCTTCCTCACTCTCTGCTCACCATACTTCCTCTCACCCCTGCAGCCCTTCATGACACTGCATGCGTTGTTTATCTTCTCTCCTGAGCAGATAAGAGGTAAGGAACTCACTTCATGGCAAAACCCCTTTAAATGCTGCCAAGATAGCTGCCAGCCTGCGAGTGAGGCTTTCTCCTACACACACAGAATGACTGACAGCTCTGTATGAAATTGTATGCAAGAGATGTCAATCACTGTGTATCCATGGGGGAAGACGAACTACCAAGCTTTCCATGTGTCCTGACAACATAGATGACCATAGTGAACCAAATCATAGAAAGCTATCCATCTCTGAGTACAGAATGAGAGACCTGTCAGAGCCACTTTAAATAAAAATTCATAAAGTGAAGGAGAAATAAAATATTACAGTACAAAGAATACAGATATGCGGCATTTATGGTACTCTTGCATCAACATAGTTTTAGCTGTGATGATAGTTTCATTTTGCAACAGAAAACACACCGGATAAGCTCAAGTAATTAGCCCATGTCTAATGCAATTATAATCAACAATATGCTGAATAAGAGTGAACCATTTTATGCATTCCCCAATAGTCGCTTAATATACATTAAACCAAATGCTCCAAGACCTGGGGTTCTGTATAGGGCAGCTCCGCTGTGTGACTTGTCTGATGTTCCAAGAACTTAGAATAGTCCCTAAAGGTTTTTCCACACACTGTACATTTATAATTCTCTGTACTGTGAGTCCTCATGTGTCGGACCATAGAAGACTTCAGTCCAAACCTCTTGCCACACTCTGAGCACATGAAGAGCTTCTCCCCTGTGTGAATTCTCTGGTGCACAATAAGGGACGACTTCCGGGTAAAGTTTTTCCCGCACTCGGAACACAGAAAGCGCTTTTCTTTTTCTTGGCTTCTCTTTAGTATTTGATCAGAACCATCCCAAATATCTCCTTCTAAAGTGTGATTATTTAGCACATTTGCGATGGGTTGCTCTGAATTGTGTCTGGTTTCAGCTTTAGTAAAAGATTCAGAATGGTTAGGCTCATTTCCAAAGTTTAGAGAAGATGGACGTGTACATTCATCTTCATTCTTCTGCCTCATAGTGGGCTCACCATCTACAAAACCAAGTGACAACGGTTCAGTCATATACAGTTAGGGCGATATGATTTATTTAAAAGGGGTTTTCTCACTAGGCTGTTTCACTGAGTCACAAGTACACTCAATCTGTCTCCTCATTCTGTGGGTAATCTATAGCAGTGATAAGCGTATCTAGCATCTGTAAGTAGCTGAGCCATTATACTGACAAGTGCAGGACATGTTATCTCGTCAGTAAACACAAAGTACATGTGTTGTGAGGACTGAAAACAATGGCTTATCTGTAATATTGTTAGAGATAATAAGTTTGCTCCAGAGTTCAGTCCAGTCCGTCCAGGTGGTGAGGTCACTCCCTGCTCTAAACGCTCTGCTTTAACAGATAACAGTTATGACCAGGTAACCATACAAACATGTGTGCACTCAGAGCACATAAAATATCTCTTATCTCATGACTAAAGTAAAATCTATTGATCAATGTATTAAGGAACATTCTTCATTTAACTCTCCCTTCATGCTGAAAGCTAATCTTTGTAGTGGGAAAATCATTTTGATATTCACTGTGAAAGCAACCTATTTTGGAAAATATATATAAAATATAATAAGATGCAGTAATTTCAGTCAAGAGATAAACATAGTAAAAGTACTACCACAAAACATGTCCCCATAGATTCACTGATCATCTAGAAACCTGTTGAGTACCTATAAATTAATAACTAACCTGTTAGTTTTTTTCCCACTTGCAGCACCTCTCTAAAATATTGTAGAAGACATTCAATTTCCACACTCAATGGTATTATACCTTAAAACCTCTGAAAGCTACATTAAAATTGGTCTTCTCGAAGAGTGGTCCTCAGAAACAGGATGGAAAGTATGGATGTATAATGCCACTGGAAATCGGTCCCAAACAATTTAGATTAAAAGATGGTGTTAAAAGGGTGACCTTCTCAAACACGTGGTCTGTTTAAGAGTTTATATTTATAGATACAGCATTAGTTTCCAATTTTCAAATTTCACCAAATGTCATTTGTATAATGTCAAAAACTGGCACCACCATGATTGGGGGGAAATGTTTGCATCTAAATAAGAAACCTATATATATTTCTAAGAACATACAGCACATTTCAAATGAAAATCACAGAAAAATTGTACATTATTTACTTAAACGCAGACACAAGGCCATACTCACAGCTCCATGGCTAGACAAAAAACTATTCCTAGTATGAGGCAATATAAGCCCCCGTGCTACATTGGAAAAATTGCACAGTATGTTGTTTTGGCCTGTAATACTGGGAAGCAGAAAGTGTCAGTAGTTTGTGTTGGACACTGCTGCACAACCCAGTCGAATAGTAAGGACAGCATCATTTGGTTGTAAGCCAGCATGATGCACCACACATAACTGTATAACTGGCACCGTTTATAAGCCTCATCTATATGCAATTGTAATACTAGCAATCACCCCCTTCATGGACAGTAGGTGTGTGAGTGATTGTTTGTCAGTATTTTTGCTTATGTGCAAGCTCCTCTGTATGGTGCTGTAGCTTTTCTGCACACTGGTGTGAACTGGTACTTATCTATGTTTTATTAGGCAATTGTCCCCATTGTGGATGGGTATGTGAACAACCGCTCATCACAAAGCTGCACCTGTGCAATTTTTCCCATGTAGCACTAGGGCTTATATTCCCTTCTACCAGTAAAAGTTTTTTTGTCCAGCCATGGAGCTGTGAGTATGGCCTTGTATCTAAATGTCGAATGAGTCTGTCAATGCTCTTACTGATATTATCAGTTACCTGAAGAGAGATTATCAGAGGTCTCTTGTTTTATATTTAATAACTCTTCCTGTATTTTCTCTTCACAATGTGGATCAAGATAATCATTTAACGATGAGGCAGCAGGCAGTAGACTTCCAGTAACATAAGGCTGCTGGTCCTTTTGTTGTAGGCCTGACTCTTGTTTCTTCATTGAGGACACCGTCACACTATCCTTTTGCTGTGCGTTAAGCTGACACTGCTCTTCTCTTGCCTCCGCTTTTGACAAAGCATTGCGAGTATACCGCAAATCTCCTGAAAAATAAAAAACGGTAAGCGGTTTGTTAATTGAGAAGATAAATACCTGTGATACAATTGAAAAATTATACAGGTCTTTTTCAGTCTTCATTCCCGCTTGGATATAAAAAGGCTAAACATAATGATTTTGGCCGGACTGGCCTACTATCCAATAAGTATAGAGTTGTCCCAATTCTCCCTGACAGTGGTTTAGTGGCCTTTCTCCACTAAATATACATGCTTCCTTAGCCAAGAGTGGACGTCTTTTGGGAAGTCGAAAGAAATGGTTGCTTACCCGCAGTTGGGTGAGCGCCAGGTGCGGGTGATTAATAAATTAGCTGCCGCAATCAACTGCAATCGCGGCAGATAGGGGAAATACAGAGGAAGGGAGTAACGACCACGTATACTGCATGGCGAGGGTTGTTACAAAATAATAAAAATAACTACATAATTGCAGTATTTTCTTCACCCTGACTTCCAAAAAAAAAGATTTAAAAGCAAAAAGTCTTGTCGCCCCAAAAATAACAACAGTAAAAATATCAACTCATACCCAAAAAAGCAAACCATACACAGCTCTGTACACTGAAAAATAAAAAAAGAAGTTATGGCTCTCAGACTATTCCTTTTTGAATAAAATAGTTTTTACTTTGTAAAAGCAGTACAACTTAAAGAAATATACAAATTGGGTATCGCTGTAAGGCTATCTTCACACGGCTTATTTCGGGGCGTATTTGCGGACGTGAACATAGCCTAATCGTATTGACCTGCTGAGTAAGGCTAGTATGTCATTTATACCGCATGGTGACTGTTATAAAAACTAAAAATCACTACCAGAATTGCTGTATTTTGTTCAAAACCTTTACAGAAACCATGACGTTCTGTAGATCATGTTCAATGCTGTTATCACCATGCGTCTAGTGAATCGTCCATGAACTTTTGGTCCTTGAATAAGTAAAGTCAATCTATTCCCAAAACAGAAGGCCCTTCAATTAGCTGAGGCACTTAGGAAGAATCAAAAAAGTTATGGGCTATGGAGACTATTCTATAAACGCATATTTTCATTATTAAGTGCGATTTCTTGGTAAAATCTACGAGGGTTCAATGAATAATGAAAAAAATCGGAAATCTGCAAAAAAAGTTAAAAATTTGAAATTTAAACCTCGTTTTCATTTAATTTCTGCGAAATCCTCAGGGTTAATAAACTTCTAAATGCCTGTTTTGACTATGGTTAAGGGTTGAGTTTTGAAATGGAGTACATTTTGGGGGTTTCTAACTTTACATGCCCCTCAAACCACATCAGAAGTGCCTGGTTTCCCAAAAAAAATCTGTTCTGCAAATTTTTCTTGAAAATGTTTAAAGTTTGCTACAAATTCAAAGCCCCCAAATGTCTTAAAAAAATAATAGGATGTTTAAAAAATCATGCTAACACAAAGTAAAAACATATGGTAAAAATGTTCAATTTTACTATTTGTTTGGTGTGACTTGTGTCTTGCACACAGAAATTTTTAAACTTTGAAAATGGAAAAATTTTTCAAAATTTTCAAAAAACATTTTGATATTTTTCCACCAAAACAAGATTTTATCGACCAAAATTAATTGCTAAATTAAAGAAACAAGTTTTCACAAGAAAAAAATCCCTGAATCAAAGGGATAGGTAAAAAAGTTATTTGAAAAGTTATTCACAGATAAATTGGAACCCATGTCAGATTTGAAAAAAAAAGGGCTTGGTTTTCCTTAACCCAAAAAACAGGCTTAGACCTTAAAGGGTTAAAATATCTTACAAAAAACTTGATAAAAAGCGATCAAAGCGTCATATGAACCCCATAATGGTATCAATAAAAACGTCAACTCATCCCACAAAACAGAAGCCCTTAATTAGCTCCATATAGAGAAAAATAAAAAAAAGTTATGGCTATGAGACGACATAAAAACACTATTTTTTACAAATGCATTTCTAATGTGTAAAAGTAATAAAACATAAAAAACTTGTACCAACTTGCATAGTAAAGTTAATACCGCCCAACAAACAATTGTGGAACTGTGTTTTTATCTCCCCATTTTCATGGCCCAGTGCTAAAAAAACAAACGAACAAACAAAAAAACTGTGTAGCACCAAAAATGTACAGTACACACTTCGATGAGATCCCTGAAGGGAGTTGAAACCAAGATGGGGTGACTTTTGGAAGGTTTCACCTGTTCTGGTACTTTGGGAGCTTTGTAAATGCAGAATCGCACCCACCAAAATCTGAGTTCCAAATGCCAAATAGCGCTCCCTCCCTTGTTTGCCCTGTCAGGCGCCCAAACAGCAATTTTCACCCACATATGTGTATTGTCGATCCTGGAAGAAATTGACTAACAAAATTTGGAAATAGCGGATTGTTGGAAAAAAAAAAAAAAATTTGTTTTCACAGCCTAAAGCTAAAAAAATTTTTGAAACACCTGTAGGGTCGATATACTCACTACACCTCTGGATACATTTCTTAAAGGATGAAGTGTCCAAAATGGGGTGTGTATTAGGTTTTAGCACCTTAGGATGTCCACTGCAATGGCGCCTAAAGAATTTCGTAATGAAAATGAGACCCCCAAAGTTTGGTAGGTGCTACTCCTATTCTGAGGCTTGTGGTTGAGCCAAATAGTGTACTAGGGCCAGAAATAGGATATCTCTAAAATGGTAGAATTGGGGGAATTCATGTTGCGTTGCATTTTCCTGATTCCATCTACTGTGTTCCAGTAAATAATAGATAAAAACTGAAAATCTGCAAAAAAAGAAAAAAAGTAAAATTTTGAAATTTCACCCCACTTTGCTTTAAATCCTGTAAAACACCTAATGGGTTAACAAACTTCCTAGATGCTATTTGAATACTTTAAAGGAGTGTAGTTTCTTCGATGGAATCATTTATGGGGGTATCGAACATACAGGCCCCTCAAAGCCACGTCAGAACTGGACTTGTCCCTAAAAAAAAAAAAATCTATGTTGCAAATTTTCTTGAAAGGGTGAAAAATTTCTACTACATTTCTAAGCCTTATAATGTCTTAAAAAATAAAGACATTTAAAAAAATTATGCCAACCTACAATAGAGATATGGTAGATGCTAATTATAACCTATTTTCACAATATTTTGATATTTTTCACCAATAAAGAAGGATTGTATGGCCCAAACTATCTTACTAAGCTAAACCACAATGGGCCACATGTATAAAAACTGTCTAGGTCTAAAACTCACTTTGTTGCCTCGATAGCAACCAATCAGAGCGCCCTCTCATTTTTCCAGAGCACTATATGAAATAAAGGGGCTCTGATTGGTTGCTATGGGTAACAAAGTGAGTTTTAGACCTAGAGAGTTTTCATACATGTGGCCCAATGTGTCACGAGAAAAAGTCTCTGAATCACATGGACAGGTAAAGGCGTCAAAAAGTTATTCCCACATAAAGTGACACGTCAGATTTAAAAATGGGCTCTGCCAGGGATGTCAAAACTGGCTGCGGCAGCAAGGAGTTAATTAATCTACATATATTTAAGACCCATTACAAACAATATAATTTCTCTCCTACATCCCAGACGCTTTCGATAAAGAGTGCTCCGACATTAGCAGGAGTGGGTTATCTCAAACACATCTGATGAGCTTCTAAAAACATAAAATCATTCGGCAATCAACATGCTTTCAATAACCAATTCCTTCATCTTTTTTCGGTATCTAACTCATTCAAATGGCCACCTTTACTTTTGTAACATACTTTACCATATGTGCTCACTTACCCTTATGGTTCTCTAAGTGTAATAACAGATCACAGTATCGACTGAAATATATGCCACATTCTGAACAAATATTAAGCATCTGCCCAGTGTGAGTCCTCAGATGTCTGACCAGAGAGGACTTAAATCCAAATTGTTTCCCACATTCTGTGCACATAAAATGTTTCTCTCCAGTATGTGTTCTATGATGGACAATAAGGGATGACTTGCGAGTAAAATTTTTCCCACACTGGGTACAATGGTAAGGCCTTCTGCTGCTGGACAATCTTGGCTTGCAGAGGGAATTATCGATTGCCCATTCACGTTTCACCACTTTCTCAGACTCTTGTTTTTTCAGGCCAATTTCTGGTGAAGATCTGCAATCGCCTTCCGCTTCCAAATGTGGAACATTAGAATTTGCATCAAGCTCCAGATCTGTATAATTGAAAGATTCATTGTTACCTGTAAAGTGAACAGAAAATTCATAATATTCATAAATCTTTTGCTGACAAAAAATACTGACAACCATGCATACATCTAAAGACCACAATGACACTCACGGATTGCTAGCCTATGCCTTTATCCATATATTAGCCAACTGAGAGGCTGGCGTCATTTGCCAGAAGTTTCAGAACTCAGATAAGCTTTAAAACTTGCTACAAACAGCTAATGTAGTCAGAAACAGTAGCAACTGCCCAAAAATTTGCAGAATCACACCTCAGTCATTTAAGTAAAAGTCATGATTATCATTCCGAGTCTGGTAGGGTTTGAAATAGATTGTATTCATACCTGGACTCGATTGTGCCTAGGTTTTGGGATCTGAGTTTCATCATTCAGCCTTGTATACCTGAACTTGAGAGTATCCAGGACTGGTATTGGTAATCTTTGACCGGTTTAAATTTTTGTGCATTGCTAATAATTAAAGAGAACCTGTCACATAGGTTGTGCCCCCCCTTGCTGAAGGCAGCACAAGCTAGTGTCAGACCTGCTGTTCCCAGCGCTGTGTCCCTTATTCTGTAAGATGCTGCAGTTTTAGAGCATTTACCTCTCAAATCTTATTTATGAGCAGGTATTAGCCCCGCCCACCAAAGGCTAGCACCGCCCATTGACAGTTATTCTCATGTTTCTACCTATTCAAAGTAATAGGTTTGTCAGTTGAGGTGGGCGTGGCTAGCCTCAGGTGGGCGGGGTTTGGAAAAAACTGACACTCTGAAGGACTCTTCGAATGACTCTTCTGGCTGAAAACTGCAGATTTGAGCATTAAATACATGAAAACTCCAGCATCTTACAGAATAAGGTACACAGCGCTGGAAACAGCAGGTCTGACACTAGCTTGTTCTGTCTTCAGCCAGGGGGACAAAAACTATGTGACAGGTTCTCTTTAAATAACTAACCAAGGGTGTATTAGGGCTTATTAGTCCAAGGTTCCGGACAGAACCGTCCTTAGTGGGACGATGTTTTCTGTATATTGTTAGGCAGACACTAGTATAGGGCTTCTCAGGGATAGTGAAAACACACCTGGATTTTGTCCTTATACAGCCTATATTTTTCTGGATATATTTTTTTGAATTAAATGGGTTTTATTCTATCTAGTAAAAGTTATGTTTTATATTTACGTCTAGTCCAGTGATTTGTATCATTCTGAGTCTGGCAGACACAGGCCGACATTTAATAGAGATGATGCGCACCTTTTCTGGCAAGGCATAAGACACAAAAAAGTGGCGCATGGCAGATTCGACACATTTTTTTAAGTCAAATCTCATACATATGACAGGCTTGCCAATATGAGTTTAGAAGCTCGACAGTGGGCGTGGCTAGAGGAAATCATACACTCCGGCACATTTATTAAAGGGATTCGCCGCTTTGGACAGTTCCTAATCGTTAGGCCAGTCCTTTGACTGGAAGTTGATCACACGTGTCTCCGTGCTGGGACATCCAGTGCTCAGTTGAAATTTGTGGGGAAATTTAGCAGTAAGTATACAATTTCCCTGCAGCACCACCACCGGAGAAATTAGGCATTGCACAGTCCCCACTGAAATCAACAGGACAGGTCCTCCAGAGTAATAGATGCTCTTTGCAGTCGCTATCTCTCCTACTTAAAAAAATAAGGACCCTCTCTCTATAAACTTAAGAGTTTTTTGACAGGGTGTATAACAATGAGTTTTCTGAAATGAAGAAGTGGCACACACAAAAGGGGCACAACTATAGCCAAATTCATTTTTGTCTATTTCTCACTGAAAACGGTGCAGTCAGCAATGGTTCAAGAATTGTCCCAGTAATGTTTAGAGTGGTTTACTTTGCTAAATTATGGATGCTGCAGTAAAAACGTATTAGTGGCCAGTAATTTAGACTCCATACATTGCATTTATAAATGAACCCTATATATTCTAACTATCCATGTTTAAGTAACACATTTTTTTTTTTTCAAGTCAGAGCCGTCTGTCAATAACTCTTCATTGGTGACAAATCTTCTCAGTTCCTGTTGGTTTTATTATCTTGTGGCTTGCTTTTTGAGATACTACTGTGGATTCTGAGAGGGCTCATTTGACAAATTTTCTTCAGTAGCATCATTTTTTATCATACTGCAGCTGTTGCTTTAAATGTAAAAGTTGCGCTATAACTGGCAGCAAATTACTCGGCCTATTCATGTGCACAAATGGAGCTTTACTGCTATCTGCCATTACACTGTTCTAACCCTGAGGTGAAATGTAGCTCAATGTTGAGCCGTACAACACTTTTTTGGGGCATACCAGTTAGTCTCAAGATGCACCAAATTTATTAACCGCTGTGTGCCAGTTTCATACACAACCATTTAGATTCAACATAGGTTTGTCTGAAACATTGTTGTATGCCTAGACAGTTTCAATACATGTGGCCTCAAGTGGTTTTTAGTCTTAAGGGGGTTGTATAATTTCATTAAATGGTCTTCAGAATAAGGGGACAGTGAAAACAAGCAACTTTGCAATTGGATGTCAATTGGATGTTAGCAAAGCTGTCTTGTTTTCACATTATTCCTTATCTTCGTTTTCTGTAAACAAACTTCTCCAGTGCTGGTCGGATCCCTCCTCCTTGCATTTCATTAGCTGAGGGCTCTAATAATTTACATTCTGTCCGGCTCCCCCTGGACGGCCGTATTCATTCCTGCATCTCACTGAGAATTAGGGTCCGACAACAATTTTACTCTATACAGCTAGCTGCTTCCTCATTGACACTGCAGCTGTCTCTATAATCAGAAAACAGCAGAATTGTGCCACAGTTCCTTAATGCTGCTGCGTGTAAGGGGCTGACAAAAATTTCATTCTATACAGCTAGCTGCTCCTCATTGACACTGCAGCTACTGCTACAATCAGAAGACAGCAGAATTGTGCGTCGGTGCCTTAAGCAGCAAACCTCCAGCTGTGAGAGATCAGTGATGAGTTCATAGAAGACTGTTTAGACTGAATGCAGGCCTGTGGTATGTAAACAGCTCTTACAAAATAAGACTGCATAGGGAGAGGACAGTGATATGTGGAGGGGGGGACGACGACACACTGGAGCCAGTATGAACAGTGAAGGAGGGATGATGTCATCCCTCTTCAGTTAAGAAACACCCAGCTGGGAGGGGAAGAAACGCCCCTGGATTTCAGGAAGTGAGAGCATCAAGCTTCAAGAGAACAGCACAAATGAAGAAGCGATACATCCCCTTGAAGTTTTCTTTCTTGTAAAAAATGCCATTTAAAAAAACACTTACCTATATGCGCGCTTTGGTGTCTGATCAATAGATGTTGTTCTGCAAAGCATTTCCCACATTCCAAACATACATGTGGCTCTTCGGCACAGTTGTCTATTACACAATGGTTCATTCTGTTTCGTAAATCTTTATCTTCTTCTGTATCTGGTTTAGGATAGGACTCTGCTTTATGTGTCCTCCGATGAATTAAAAGTTGCGAGGCTCGAGAGAAGCTCTTCTCACACTGAGGACATTTATAAGATTTCTCTCTCCTGTGAACTTTCTGGTGCTGGAAAAGGCTGGAATAGCGGCTAAAGCACTTGCCACAATCTGAACAGATATTTAGGATTTTTGGCGAGTGAGTTCTCATGTGTCTGACCAATGAAGACTTCAGACTAAACCGCTTGCCACAGTCTGTGCACATGAAAAGCTTCTCCCCGGTGTGTATTCTCTGATGTACAATAAGGGAGGATTTCCGTGTGAAGCATTTTCCACAATCAATACACAAGAAGCTTTTTATCGCACTCCCGGTCTTACAGTCTGTGTCATCGCCATACTTAATGACAAAATAGCTATTTTTACCTAGGGCTGGATTTGAGTTCTCTGTGACATCAGGTTGTTCTCGCTTGGGTGCTTCTATGTCCTCTTTAGAAACTGGTTTGGAGGTAAAACGGTTTGAACCAGATTCCGTAATGGAGTCAAAAACAGTATTCTGTGTTTTATTCCGGTAACCATTACCTACTGGCATAAAAAAAACATGGCTTTCAGTAAATGGTGCAGAGCCCATGACAATATTTTAGCTAATTTTATTCTGCAGTTACTGTTTATTTGCTTAATATATCATTATGGAAAAAGGCAAAAAGCAATCAACACTAAGGCTATGTTCACACGGCTTATTTCAGAACGTATTTACGTCGGATTGCCGATTGTAAATACATTCCAAAATCAGTTGAAAATCAGTTGGAAATAAGTGTCCCTTAGTGTGGCACGTATTTTGCGACGGATTTACAATCCCCATTCATTATATGTGGTAAATCCGTCGCGAAATCATGCACAATAATTGACATGCACATTGTTTTTCCAGCCGTTTTGCGTCCGCAAATCCGCGGCGGCAATACGGCACGGAAATACATGTCATCTGAACGACGGCACGTATTTCCCATTAAGACCAATATTAAATGGCCTGCAACTTATTTCAGACCGATTTCGGAACGGATTTACGATCGTAAATACGGCGGCAAATCCGTTCCGAAATAAGCCATGTGAACGAGGCCTAACAGCTTCTTTCAGAAATCACAGCCAACAGAAATTTCTGGTCAGCGCCACTGGGAAGAAGGTGTCAATGAGGTATGTCCCTATAAATTCTTATACCGTCTAGTTAGTGCCAACAGTGTCATAGTGTGTAGGGACATGCCTACTGACCAAGAGAATACTAACACATGATTCTCAATTATTAATACATTTGTAGGGGGAATAAAATGGGAACTACACAATGCAGATTCTCATTTTTTTTTACCAAGGAAGTATAACTTTTTAATAAAACAAACAAGAGAGACGAAAAAACTTCTCTTTTTCATGGATGGCAGGAATTTCCATTTCATCCTCTTCTACTTATTAGACCACTAGGAATCTGTCTTATGTCTGTCTTGTGTGTGTGTCTGTTTGGAGTGGTTGCATGGCAACTGCACAGGATTCTTGCTTGTTAGTGGACATGGGTTGTGTAAGCTTACTAGGAGTCTATAACATTTAGCTGAATAGAGCATTCTGTGCAGAGTATAGAAGTTTAGGTCCCCTCTAGTTCTGCTGTGGTTGTTTGTTCTATCCAGTGTTAGTCATTTGTGGTAGACTTCGTATCTAATTTCTTGTCTCAGTCTTCTTGGTCAAGTTGTAGACTGCTTTACTTTTGAGAATTATAGATTTGGTTTAGGTCTAGCTTCTGTTGGGCCCTGCCCAGTCATTATTAGGTGATAAGCCACCTTCTGGATTAAGGGCCGTTGCTAGCTTAGGGACATATTTGAGGGAAAGGTGCTAAGGTTACCTCAAGTACAGAGATTCCAGTGTAGGTGTAGCATTAGGATGAGGTTTGGAGTGATTGCATAAGGATAATTAGCTAGGGACATTTATCATTATTACTTTAAATGGTTACATTAATGCACTGCAAAGGATTGTACATCAGAAATAGTCATGATAAAATACTCAACCTTTATGCATCTTCTGGTGTCTTACTAACACAGTGTTCCGTCTGAAGCACTTTCCACATTCAAGGCATACATGAGGTTTTTCTGCATTTTTATCTTTTAAATGGTCATTTTCTTTGTTAAGAAAGTCAGAGTCGTCCGGTTCTGATTTTGGATAACATATTTCTGATTTATGGTTTCTCTCTTGAGCTACCAGTTGTGAAGCTCTGGAGAAGCTCTTCTGACGCTGGAGACATTTATATCGTTTTTCTGTCCTCTGGACCTTCTGTTGCTGGAAAAGTACTTTTGTGGAGTGAGTTCTCATGTGTCGGACCATAGAAGACTTAAGGCCAAACCTCTTGCCACATTCTGAGCACATAAACAGCTTCTCCCCTGTGTGTATTCTCTGATGTACAATAAGGGAGGATTTCCGTGTGAAGCTTTTTCCACAGTCAATACAAAGAACACGTTTTTCTATGTCATGTGATTTCGTCTTGGCATAAAGTGACCAATTTTTTATTTGGTCTGCACTGTTTATGGTGTACAGGGATTGTGGTACAGTACAATCATCATTTACATTAAATGGGTTGTCATGTGCAATTCTGTCATTTCTATTAGTGGGGACAGTCGTAGCAGATTCTAGTGGGGAAAAACAAGATAATAGGTTAAATATAAAAGACAAAATATGAGCAAACAAAAAATTGCACTTAATAGGTACAATTTCAGTAAGATTTTACAAACCTGAGTTTAGAAGTGGACTTTGTTAGGGGAGAGTACTGGTATAATGCCCAAACTTTGTCTTTCTTCATAAGAGTGCATTACACTCTTATGAAGCCAATTATACAACACTGTTGTATACAAGAGGAAATAAAGGCAGTCCCCGACTTACACCATTCCGACTAACATCTGTCCCCTAGTTACAAACAGAGACTTATGGGGCATGCTGGCACTTGAAGTTCCATGTTCCACAGCAGATAGTAGCTGTAGAACGACAAGTTCCAGCATGCCACAGAAGGACATGAGGGGAAAATCAGGTAACATCTTCTTAACAGGAGCACTAACCAAAACTAAAAAAAAAAAAAACCTTTTGTGTTGGAGTTACATTTAATAAATATACCTGTTCCAACTTACATACAAATTCAACTTATAAGAACAAACCTACAGTCCCTATCTTGTTCATAACCTGGGGACTGCCTGCATTGGACTGCACTACTGCATTCCAGAATACTTCAGCGTGCAATCGGAAATGCTCAGTTCCTAATTAGCTACAATAGATCATCATCCTTACCTTTGTGTATTCGCTGATGCCTCATGAAAGACCTACGCTCTTTAAAATATTTCCCACACTTTGGACAGACAATGGTCTTCTGGGTGCTAAGGTTGTCCATCTTATTCACATTTTCCTCAAAGTCTGCTTTTTCAGGTAGTGGCCTTCGTTTATGACTTCTTTGATGAACTAATAATTGTGATACCAGACTGAAGCTTTTCTCACAGTATAGACATCTAAAAAGTTTCTCCTTCCTATGAACTTTCTGGTGCTGGGAAAGACTAGAATAGCGACTGAAACATTTGCCACAGTCTGGGCAGATTTTTAGCGTTTTTGGAGTGTGAGTCCTCATGTGTCGGACCATGGAAGACTTCAGGCCAAACCTCTTACCACATTCTGAGCACATGAAGAGCTTTTCTCCCGTATGTATTCTCTGATGTACAATCAGGGACGACTTCCGGGTGAAGGTTTTCCCGCAGTCCATACATTGACATCGTTTGGACCCAGTGTACGTTTTACTCTTCTTAGAAATTCTCCTTCTAGTACTGCACACTTTTTCACATTTCCCAGTTTCTTCTTCACTCTCTTGTACATTATCAACCGTGTCGTTATCCATTTCAGGATACCTGTATTAATGCTACCTATAGTAGTATGCATATCACTTTCCAATACTTTGCTTCTCTGCTGATCATTCTTTTAGCTTTCAATGTAGCATATTCTTCTGTTGGCAGAGCACAGAATAGTAATTGTTAAATTAGCAGAATAATAAAAAAATAAACAGGACTAAATATAACACATGTAAAACTGGTAGTACAATACTCTATAATTATAATGGATCAGTTGTGAAAGAAAATCTACTGTAATTAGACTGATTCCAGTACAATTTTTCTGAGATACATATTCAGAGTACAGAAATCAGCACCGAACTAAAAATGTTCAATTGTATTTATTCCATCTCAATATTCAATAAAGGAAAAAGCACACACAGCGTTGATATATCTAACAATTTGTAAAAGTACTTAATTATTCATAGTCTACCCTCCCCCCCACCACTGTCCGCAGACATACCTGTATTTTTCAAGGGTCACAGACTCATCAAAAGGAAAACAAAATTGACTTGGGGCTCATACACACAGTCTAGATTTGGCGATTTATTTATTTTTTGGGAAGGGGGGGTAGAATGATACTTTTCTGTTGACCTAGTCATATTAATTCTTTTTTTGGAAGCTTTTATTTTTATTGACACCATTGTGAATAGAACATTTTTTAAACCATATTATTTTGGTGTGGGATGGGATTGTAAAAAAAAAAAACAGTAATTGCACAACTTTTTAGGTTTTATTTTTTGGTTTGGTTTTTCATTTATACAGCATTCACCATGCAGTACAAATAACATGTAAGCTTTACTCTATAGGTTGATATGATTTCTGCAATACCTAATTTATATATATTTTTTTTAGGTTTTAGTACCTTTGCATAATGAAAACACTTCTCCCAAAAAAATAATAATAATTTGTTTTGTCTTATAATAGTGCACATACTGTAGGTGTGGGCTCAAGGGGTTGGATCCACTTCAGTTTGACATTTATGGATTACTGTCGATAAGCCCCAAATGTCCAAGGCAGGAATACCCTTTAGAACTAATTTTATTATCAGGCTACAATCCTGGATTTTGTTTAGAAAATGTATGCAAAAATACATTGCAAATAAAAAACATATAGTGGCTTAAAATAAAAAAGTGCCAAGAAAATGTGAGACTGAAAATGGAGCACACTTGTCGGATAACAAAATTATGTATGTCAATGTTTATTACTTAGTCTAAAGTAAAAAATAGTCTAAAGTCATAAATTTAAGGTGCATTTGATAGTCAAACCTATAATCAACACCTTCTACTGTTCACTAACTAAAGCAATGAACTGATGGACAGTTACATAGATACAACTCATTACATTACCATTATTGTTGCGCTTATCACAGGACTCCTGTTTAGACCAATAATTTTATTCCAAATTCTGAATCATACATCAAGAATTTTTGCCAGTAATTTATAGAGTTGGTAGTGGATAAGGACGAAAGCATACATCTGGGTGGCGGCATCCTCAGAGTGCACGTTATGGATAAAACATTTTGTATATTTTTGCAAATACATATAGATTTATCCATATAGGGTAACCAATCAAAAATCATACAATGCGATTTTCTGGATTTTTGTTTTAGATTCTGTCTCTAACAGTTGAATTGTACCTATGGTAAAAATTACAGACCTCTCCATTCTTTGTAGGTGGAAAAACTTTCCAAATTGCCAATGTATCAAATACTTATTTTCCACACTATATATTCTATGTATATTATATAAATGATACCCCAATGCATCCCTTCCAGGGATGTCTTAATTTTTTTAGTGGTTTATCATAATTTTACAAGTTTTAAATATATTAGAACCTTTTTATGGCTGTTTACTTGGCCTTTTGATTTTAGACAGACACAGACACACACACACACACCCACTTGCATAATTTCGACAGTCCCCTAGTTACGAACAGGGACTTACGGGGCGTGGCTCAGTGTGTGGAAGTCACTTACTGAGTCACACCCCATAACATCGGAACACTGGGAGTCTCAGACATACCTATTCCGGACAGCAGGTCTTACCACTGATTCTGCCAACTGGCTGCCTCAGTGGTGCTGCCGGGCAATCAGTGCCAGCACCGCTTTCCCTTTACGCCAGGGGTCCCCAACCGCCGGTCCGCAGACCGGCACCGGGCCGTAGCGCATCCCCTGCTGTCTGCGGCGCCGGCTAACTGCTATGACGACCGCCCGCTGACTTTAGTCCGCGCGAGTCGGCATCTGCCTCGCGCAGCCGCTGTAATCTGCCGCATCACTATAGAGAAAGCAGGGGCGGCTCATTACCGTCCCTGCTTTCCCTATCGCTGTAGATGCGGCACTCACTGAGCTCCGTATCTACAGCAAACAGAGGCGCAGGAGAAGTGATGCAGGGGTGTCGTCACACCCCCTGCGCCTCTCGGTCTTGCCGCACGCCGGGTCTTGGAGGAAGCAGGGACCGGGAATGGTGAGTAAGCAACTTTTCTTTTTTTTTTTTTTTTTGTCTTTTAATAGCCGGGGTGTACTTTTTATTGCTACCAGTTTGGAATACATTGGACTTTTTTGATTAACTTTATTCCAATTTTTAGAGGACATGAAATGATCAAAAACTTGCAATTTTAGCTTTTGGACTTTTTTTCTTCTACGGTGGTCAGCGTACGGGATAAATGATGTTACATTTTAATAAATCAGACTTTCTCAGATGCGCCGATACCAAACATGTAACTTTTTTATTTGTAAAATGGTAAAAGAACTTTATTATTTTATTTTTTTTACACTTTTTTTTTTTAAAATATAACTTGGAGTTCCCCTAGGGGACTTCACCACTATGCCTACAGCATTGTTTTACTACTTCCTGCCTGGGGAAGGAAGTAGTAAAACAGAAAACATGGTGGCGATGGAAGCCTTTATAAGGCTTCCAGCTGCCATGTTAACGGATTGGGAACCCGCAATTGCCCCATAGGCGCCCTGATCGAAGTGAGGACCAGTGTGCGGCACAGTTTCTCATTAATTTGGACGCATTGGGGTTAAACAGCATGAGATGTCGTCGGCAGCATACCACTCTGTAACTGCCGAATGTTAGCTGCAATTAGAAACTAACACCCGGTGGCTATGTAGCAGGATCGCCACATGCGTCCAATGTCGGTAAGGGATTAAAGGGGAACAAGCATAAATGAAATCATGTTAGAAGGGGAGTATGAAATCAAAAATGACCTATTGTTAAACAACACATTTTTTTAAGAATGTTTGGTTATTTTGTTACATTTTTCCAGATCATTATCAATATATATATATATTTTTTTTTTTACAAATCCTGTGGTTTTCACTTTGGTCACTAGGCCTAATAATAGTCTGACTCATCCTGTTCTGTAGAGAAACATTTTCAGCAGTTTCCTCATTATCAGCCCAGTCACGGTTACACTGAAAGGTGACACCAATGTCTATAGATAACATAGGATTCATAATAGAATATAGTCACAGTACCCTCTCTCTGCACACCGACTTCTTCCAAGGTCATATGAGCTAAAACAGCTAAGAAAAGAATATGCATCAGTATCTCATTTTAATTAGTGATTACAATCTACAGTGAAGCAGGATTGAGACAGAAGGTGAGGGGCAGACATTTTGTGGTGGGTGTAGGGGCAGTGGGGTTATGGTACGTTATAGGCTATCCTGAAGATATGGGTTTTCATTGTGCTTTTCAAACTAATGAGGGTGGAGGAGAGTCTGATGTGTTTGGGCAGCGAGTTCCAGAGTGTGGGGGAAGTGCAGGAGAAGTCTTGGAGACATTGTGTGAGGAGCTGATAAAAGAGGGCAGAGAAGAAGGTCCTGTGTAGTTCATGTTTAATAATTTGCTAAGTAATGGTAGTCAGTGAAGGGATTGCCAGACAGGAGAGAGGTGGATCAGTAGGGCAGCGGAGTTGAGGATAGGTTAGGCCTCGTTCACACGGCTTATTCTGCCGCGTATTGGCGCCGTACTGCGCGCCGGATTTGCGCTTCAGTACGGCGCCAATCCGCGGCAGCAATTACGGTAATCCACTGCTCTCATTGAGAACAGTGGAATCCGTCGCTCCAACCCCGCTCGGCGAATCCGCCGCGGGGGGAGAAAGTGACATGCACATTATTTACGGCTTGTACGCGCCGTAAACAATGCATTGTTTATGGGGCCGGGAGCGGCGCCCCCGCCACGCTCCGGCCCCGCCCCCTATTCACGGCGGATTTGTGCGCTCAATACGGCGCACAAATCCGTCGGGAATAAGCCGTGTGAACACGGCCTTAAGGTGAACAAAAGCAGTTTCTGTCCTCAAATTATAAAATGGTTTACATGTTCCAGCAGCTCTTTCGGACCGTTACATGTAAAAACTTGCTTTACCTGCATTAGTTATTTGCTTCATGCTCCTTACTTCTCATTTTGCATTACATTGGGCAACATTTTTGGGGCTTAGAAACTAATAATCAGTTTTTCATAGATAAAGCTATCACTATAAATGGTCACTCTACATAAATTAACAAGTGAAAAATGCACTACAACCAAATTAGACTCATTCTAATATAAAAAAACTTATTTAATCAATTATACTTAAACATACATAAATAAGTAAAAAGTGGAATGTTAGACATTGATAGGGAAGGCTGCTATTATTCAGTAGCTCCAGACATTATATAAAAGGTCTCCTAATAATAGACATAATTGCACAAAAAACTAACTTATGCTCCCTAAAAAAAAAAAAAATCTTAAAACTCAGTTTAAGGTCAATTAAAGGGTTTGTGCCACGGGTGAAAAAGACAGATGCAACTCACAGCGCTGGGGAGCTGGCAGCGCTTGTGCAGTCACTCTCCATTCTGTTCAATGGGAATTCTGAATATAGCCGAGCTATGCGTTCGGCCCTGATTGAACTCCCATAGAAAATAATGGAGCACCACGCGCAAGTGCGACCATCTCTACAGTCTGCGCTGTGAGTTTCAGAGGTGGGACCATGAAATATTAGACAATGGTGGCATGTCCTAGCGATCCAAGTGATAGGCCATCATTGTCTATCGTGGTAGAAACCCTTTAAGCAGTATAATCAGTAAAGACATAAAGGTAACCATATAGGATGATAATAGTAACAATATATAAAGTTACATCTACATAAAGTGACCAGAAATATTCCAATCAAAGCCAAAATAGCAGAATGTTGGGAAAATACGTAACACATATACAAAAAAATATATATTTTTAATAACGGATTAAATAAACTTTTTATCAAGGCAGTTGTGTTAGAATTCTGGCACAATTTTCGCCAAAATTAATGTTGTACATTCTTATATACCACATTTATAATGTGTTTTAGACATTTTCTAGACAATTTTGCTCCTTGTCCGTCAAAAGGGGCGTGTTCTCCGTAAAGAGGTATGGCTTTGTGTGAAAGGAGGTCTGGCTTAATGTGTCCCAAAAACGCAGCAACATTTTGGTGTAGTCAGTAGCATAAAACTTTCGTCTTAGGCCGTGTTCACACGGCTTATTCCCGACGGATTTGTGAGCCGGATTGCGCTCACATATCCGCCGTGAATAAGGGGCGGGACGGGGGCGGGGCCGGAGGGGCGGCGGGGCGCCGCTCCCGGCCCCATAGACTGTCATTACTACGGCGCGTCCGCGCCTGATAAAAGTGCATGTCAATTTCTACCCCCCCCGCGGCGGATTCGCCCAGGCGGTGAGGAGCGACGGATCCACTGTTCTCTATTAAGCATGGATTACCGTAATTACTCCGACGAATTGGCCGTACTGCAGCGCAAATCCGGCGCGCAGTACGGCGCCACTCCGCGGCAAAATAAGCCGTGTAAACGAGGCCTTAGAGGTAGACATTATCGATAAGTCTGCTCCATTGTAAATTATATTGGAATTAGTCTAATTTGGTTGTATGAGTTTTAGTTTTTCATAGAGTTATGGTTTCTACATACAGGGACTGACCTGGAAACAATTAATATTGTAGGTTGAATAAGGGCTGTATTTTATTTCATACAATACACAAGTAATGTTATTGGTAAAAATCAAAGATTTAGAACCATGTTGGTTACAAGTGTGAGTGGACTATATTAGTATGCAAATTCTCACGGTCCGATTATCTAAAGGTCTAGAAATCCTCAGATCCTTCATACAGGTGCTAATCAAGAGAGAACAATAGGTATTGATTCTGCAGAAACAAGGTAAACATGAAGGACTATGTCTGGCACTAAGAATCTTTGTATGTTCAATGAGGGGGGAAGACAAACTGATCACAAGAAATTTCTTTGATATTGAGGCTCTGTAGGCCTGAGGGTTAGGGCAATGCTACAGCCAATAGCAGGGGTATAAAAGACACAAGCATGGAAATTGTTAGATAAGCATACTCCTGGGAAGAGCAACCTTGGAAAAACTAAGGAAGATAGTTTACTTTGGGCACTGCAGGAAGAGATATTGGCTGAAAGCAGAGAAGCAAGTGTGTACTGGGTCCATGGACAGTAACTATGACATAATTGAATTTATACACACACAGGCAGTCCCACTTACATCTGTCCCCTAGTTACAAACAGAGATTTATGGGGCACGTTGGCACTTGAAGTTCCGTGTTTCACAGCAGATAGAAGTTCCAGCAGGCCACAGCAGCACATCAGGTAAAAATGAGGTGAAATCTTCTTAACAGGCACAGACAGCAAAACAAATATAAAAACCCTTCCCCGCACTATTCAAAACGTAAAAATAAATGTACCTGTTCCGACTTACATACAAACTCAACTTCAGAACAAACCTACAGTCCCTATCTCATTCATAACATGGAGACTACCTGTACACACACACAGTGGGGAAAATAAGTATTTGATGATTTTGCAAGTTTTCTTACCTACAATAAATGGAGAGGTCTGTAATTTTTATCAAAGGTATACTTCAACTGTGAGTGACAGAATCTGAAAAAAAAAATCATGAAAATCTCATTGCATGATTTTTAAAGAATTAATTAGCATTTTATTGCAAATAACTTAATATTTGGTACATAAATCTTTGTTTGCAATTACAGAGGTTCCCTTTGCTGTGTGTTTTATTGTCCTGCTGGAAGACCCTGGCATGACCCATCTTCAATACTCTTAGGGCGCGTTCTCATGGCAAGTGCCAAATACCGGTCGGTTATGCGACCGGTATTTGTCCTGTTTTGCGGCCGTCAGCTTTTCTCCGCGATGAGCGGAGAAAAGCCCTCCCTCTTCACATTGGCTTGCAAAGATTCCGTCCGGAAACCGGACGAAAGATTGTGCAAGCACAATGTTTTGCGGCCGGACCGCGGGTGGAAAAACCGCGGGACTGAAAACCTGTGCAGTGGGGACTCCTGCACAGGTTTTACATAGAGCACCATTGTGCTCACTTTCGGCCGGTTTTTCAGGCGGTCTCAACCAGCTGAAAAACAGTCCAAAAACCCGTGCCGTGGGGACATGCCCTTACTGAGGAAAAGAGGTTGTTGGCCAAAATCTTGCGATACATAGCCCCTCTGCCAACCTCAAGTTGACCTCAATACAGATAGGAACCTACTCTATATGAGGTCACCTTGACGTTGGCAGGTGGGCTTTTACAGTTTTGATGAATGTACACTAAGAATCTCAAGTTTTCATGTATTTAAAAGTAGCAGTAATGCTTTTCCCCAAAATTCCTGTGTTCCATTGGACTGTTTTTTATTGCTAGTCGAGCTCTGCTGATATTATGCTGTGTTTGCATTTTGCTGCCACACCAGCATGCACTTATGCTTCTAAAAAAATTTTTTTGGGTGTGTAGAACAAACTCTGTTTTCAGACGAGAGAGACAGAGAGAGAAAGATGCAAGGTGTGTGTTACCGAGTTGCTGGTTGTCAGTGAGGTAACCCAGCAGTTCAGTGATAGTAACTATGAATTACTGACACATGTGGTAGTTAGGAGAGCTGCTCAGGACCTAGTCCAAAGACAGATTCCAGACCCCGTCTTATAGGTCTATTAAAAGCCTGCTTCTTCATGACAGCAGTGGTTCATTAACCCCTTAACAACCGCCCACCGACTTTTGACATCGGCTGGTGCGGGTCTTGTCTACAGCGACGTCTTTTATTGTCGCTGCAGACATCGGGGTTTGCGGCTCTGGGCGCCGCAGCTGCTCTGGGATCGGGGCTGTACTACACAGCCCTGATCCCAGAGCATCTCCTGTGAGCACCAGGGAGTGGAGGAAACCTCCACAACCCAGTGCTTTAACCCTTTGATTGCGGCGGATCGTCACCGCAGCGCAATCAAAGGGTTTCCCTGCTCTGTCGGGGGATCGGAACACTCAGTGACTCGACAGAGCCCGGGGAACAGCTGCGCAGTCAGCCCTGGGGACCTAGAGTAGCCCCAGGACTGTCTGTGTAACAAGCCAGTGACCAGGACACACTGTGTGCTGTCCTGATCACTGCCTGTGTTAAACCGACACTGATTATAATGTATTAGCATATATGAAGTGTAAAAAAAACAAAAAAAAAACAGTTCTCCCTTCAGGGGATTTTTTTTAAAATAAAGTAAAAAACATAAAAAATTAAGAATTAATCTAACAAGTTATTAAGTGTGAAAAGTGAATGGTGTAAAAGAATGTAAAAAAACAAAAAAAATTATTTTTAAGTGAAGTTAAACTATTCCCCCATAAAGTACAACTTGTCTCGAATAAAACAAAGCCTCATACAGCCTCATTGAAAAAATAAAAAGTTACAACTGTTGAAACGCAAAGAGGCAAAAACTAAAAAAATGTTCTGGTCATTAACAACTTTTCAGGCCCGGGGCTTAAGGGGTTAAAAAAAAGAGTTGAAATAACAACAAAACTGAGCTAAGGAGAAGGTTCCGATTCCCACAAGGCTTGACTGAAGCCAACATACCAGTGGTGACTCTTGAGAGTAGTATGCCAGTCGTGGCTGGTTAAAAGTGTGCGTTTTTGGTGCTGGGTAGTAGACTAAGATAGAGTGTTTAATTATTTGCTAGACGGCCTAGGACTTGTTTTGTTCCTGTGTGCTGTACTGTAAACTGTGTGAAAATGGAAGAATAAAGCTGGCTGAGGCCAGCTTGAAAGGTACATGTGGCGAGTGAAATAACATAAGTGTTAAATACATCACCAATCTTCTAAGTAAAATATATTTCTAGAGGTACTACTGACATGAAATTCTCACCAGATGTCGGTAACATCCCAATCAATCCTCACAGGCAAAGAAATCAAACCATAGATACCCATAAATTAAGTTAAGTGCAATAATGAGAAATGGCACAGGGGAAAAGTATTACACACATGAAAAAAGAGAGATCTAAAAACCCATGGAAAGTAATGACACCAGTTGAAATCAATAGTGAAAAATAATATCACCTAGTTCAACAGATGGCCTATAAAAAAGGTTTCTCATTACTAAGGTGCCACATAAGAAACATCTCATGATGGGTAATACCAGTGAGCTTTCTCAAGTTCTTCACTTGTTGCAAAACATACTGGTGTCATTGGTTACAGAAGAATTTCTAAACTACTGAAGGCTCCAGTGAGCACTGCTGGAGCCATAATCCAAAAGTGGAAAGAACATAATTTCACCATAAACCAGCCAAAACCAGGGGCTCCCCGCAAGAGTTTAGACAGAGAAGTGAAAAGAATTATCAGAAGACCAAAGTACCTGAGAGAAAGACCTGAAATCAGCAGGTACATTTGTTTCTAAGAAAACAATCAGTAATGTACTCAACCTCCATGGCCTGTATGCACGCTCACCACACAAGACTGCATTGATGAACAAAATGCATGTTAAAGTTTGATGAACAATATTTAGACAAGTCTGGTCAAATGAGACTAAAATTTAACTCTTTGGATGCTATAATACGCACCATGTTTGGAGGCCAAAAAGAAATGCACCCCAAAATATCAGACCAACAGTGAAGTGTGGAGGTGGGACCACCATGGTGTGGGGCAGTTTGCAGCATTCGGCACTGGCAAACTTCATTATCATTGAAGAAAGGATGAATGGACAAATGTACTGATAAATTCTTGACAATAATCCAAAACACCCAGCCAAGGAAACTCTCAATTGGTTTCAGAGAAAGAAAGTTCAGCAGCTAGAATTGCCCAGCCAATCACCTGACCTGAATCCAATAGAAAATCTATGGAAGGAACTAAAGCTCCAGAAAGATGCCACAGAACTGTCAGGATTTGAAGAGTGTTTGTGTGAAGAATGAAATAAATTCAGTAAGTGTATTCAATACTTTTTCTATGTCATTTTACATTACACATAATTTATGGACAAGTATTGTTTGGACACTAGTACTGCTGCATGATTCATTTTGGTGACCCAGAGACAGAAGTTAGCAATAGAGACAAGCATAAGAGAGCCTAAGGTATGTTCACACAGCGTTTTGGGATACATTTTTGGATCCATGTTGGATCCAAAAATGTATCCCAAAACGTTGCATTGATCGGATTCTAAACGCAGCTGTGTGTTTGGATCCATATTGGATGCAGCAGGATTTCACCCTATAGTTTAAAATAGGGCTCCTGCTGCGTCTTTCGGACCAAGAATTGACATCAATTCTTGGAACGGATCCGAAAGACGCAATGTAAACATGCATTGGGGATCACTCATGTGAACTCCGATACGTGTTTTACATTGTGCGCAGTGTAAAATCACACTGCTCATTGTTAGATATGTGTTTCTGTCCATTTATGATCCGACAGATGGATACATACACGCAGCTAAAAGCGTATGTTACACGGAGTAAACCACGCTGTTTGAACATACCCTAACACAGGAGAAAAAACTTGAGTGTGAGAGAGAAACCTGGTGCAGAAGCGTATCATCAGGAGAGCAGCACAGAGACTATGCGACCCCGCATCCTTAGTGCAAAGTCTGCTTTGTGCTAACCAGGGCTGTGGAGTCGGAGTCGTGGAGTCAGAGGCTATTTTGCAGGATTCGTAGTCGTCATAAAATGGACCGACTCCGACTCCCAAAATATATATTAATTTGGTCCAGTTAGTTCGATGCAGTGCAAAGAGCAAGAAGAATTGGGTCCGGCCAGTGCTACTGCTCCCATATCTTCAGTCTCATCACACAAGGAGTGTAACTGATGACAAGGAGCAGGCAAAGCGCTGCCCCAGGGGAAAAGATTCTGCTACCAGGGCAAACAGATTTCAGCAAAATGTTTCACCTGCTTTCAAAGAAGTAGAAGAGTTCAACCATTCATCAAAACTGACTGTGGCTGAGGCAATTCCTTTATACCCTGACATTGTTAGAGATGTTGCCCCTGTGGTCACCGCTTTGCGCCCAACCTAAGTTAGTGTAGAGAGGCCGTTCTCTAGCCTGTAAATAATGAGATCAGATGTGAGGTCATGTATGCAGGATCTGATGGAGGCAATACTATTTCTCAGAACAAATTCAGAGACTCCACAAATGTTCCCGCAGTGTTTTGCATATTTACAATTTTTTGTGTCCTAAAGTCATATCCAATAAATATATTTTACACTGACAAGCAAAATGGTAACAATGTTTTGAAATTGTGACTTTCAGGCTCCATATCTCACCATTCACTACAGCTTTGTACATGAGGCTACTGTAATTTTATCTACAGTCATCTTACATATCTTATACATAAATTTGACTTGCAAGTATTTAGCATCTGCTTAGTTACAGTTTTGCTCCTAAAAATCAAAGTGTTAATTTTTATTATTTTGTTAGTATTTGGTAAATCCACATTTGGTTTTCAATACTGCCTGAATCCTTCTGGGCTCTGAATCAGATTCAAGCAGGTCTTGACCAAAATCTGATCTCAGGTCTCTTCTACACATTCCCAATGTTGGTGCAGACTGGACTTGGATACAAATACAGCTTTTTCTTCAACTCTACCCACAAGTGTTCAAAAATCAAAACATTGTTACCCTTTTGCTTGTCAGTGTCTGTTCTACCTAAATAGCTTGATTATTGTATCATAAGCTGAAAAACAGCCTGATGGAACCCTTTTACTACAGTAAAGTTATCACTTAAACATGCGCCGTGTATGAGGGAGTCAGGAGTCGGAGTCAGTAGTCGGAGGTTTGGGAAATTGAGGAGTCGGGGCTTCGGCTTGCCGACTCCACAGCCCTGGTGCTAACCACAAACCATAAAATCTGTGCCTTCAGGCGAGGACCGTCACACTTACAGAACTTATATACAAAGTCGAATCACATTATTATGACCGCTACTTTCCTACTGTTGACGTCATCAACACACAGCCTATAAAAGAAATCATGTGTGGTGAGCTGGCTTGGTGGGTATATAAGGTGTGTGGTAAGTTGTCTGCACACATATCCCTCATTGTTGTCATAGTTAAATGGGGCGATTTATCAGAGTTGCAAAAAGAGAAGATTTTGTGCCAAGGGTGGCAGTATTCCTGAAACTATGCAGTCTGTAAACTGTTCACACGCTGCTGTGGTGAGAGTGTATAGTCAGTGGACTCATGGCACCACTGTGAATAAGATGTGGAAATTGTGGAGCCCCATGTGAGTGTTGAATGTCAGCTACTAAGGTGCACAAGGAGGGATTGACACACTACATTGGAGCAGCTCCAGATGGCTACCAGATGTGTGTCTAAACTACCAGTTCAGCAAACCCCACTGCATATGAGCTCCGAAGCAGACAGATGGGTTACTCTGCTAATAAAGCTGTATTGGCAGAAAAGGCTTTAAAGGGGTGTTATCGTTTGAGCTGTTCGTGCTGTTCTGCTAATTTTCTCAGATTGAGTTTGAAATCCAGGGGCGTGTCTCTCCTGTCAGCAGGCGTGTCTCCCCTCCCAGCAGGCGTGTCTCCCCTCACTGAAGAACTGTGACATCATCATTTTGTTTGAAGCAGGGGATGCAGAAGGTTGTCTGGATATAACAGCTCTGTAGCCTCCTGCCTGCTTATGTCTGCAGCCTTGAGGCTCCAAACTCCAGCAAGCACCTGTCATATGTCTTAGTTTACACACAAATGACATTGAAAGCCAGCAGCTTTAACTTCTAGTGGTCTTCACCCAAATTGTACTGACAACAGGCAGAGACCTTTACTCAACTACAAGGACAAATGTCAAAAAGTAAAGATCTCTGCTTACTGCCAGTAACATGAGAGTGAAAACAATGGAGGGAGAAGCACTCAGCTTTTAGAAAAGACCCTGTTCAGCCTGTTATTAACTTGGGCTGTTGGTGCAGCGGTAGAGTTTTAGCTTTACAACGAAGGGGTTTGGAGTTCTAGTCCCTCACAGGGTATTTCCCCCCCCCCTAAATTCTACACATATGTAGAGAGACCTAAAATATATATGTCAATCTCTATAATGATATATATACACATACATAGCTCCCCTATATCATGTCTCATCCCACAGAGTATATGCATTGTATAACATATGTTGGTAGTGCTCGTTCCTCGGCTATGACACTACAAAAATGCTGGTCCATGCCCTTGTCATCTCCCGCCTAGACTACTGCAACATCCTTCTCAGTGGCCTCCCAGCTAGCACCCTCGCTCCCCTCCAATCCATCCTTAACTCTGCTGCCCGTCTTATCCACCTCTCTCCTCGCTACTCCTCTGCCTCTCCCCTCTGCCAATCCCTTCACTGGCTTCCCATTGCCCAGCGAATTCATTTCAAGCTACTAACCATGACCTACAAGGCTCTCCATGACCTCTCCCCTCCATACATCTCTGCCCTAATTTCCAAATATCTCCCCCCACGCACTCTCCGCTCCTCACAGGACCTTCTCCTCTGCTCTTCCCTTATCAGCTCCTCACACAACCGTCTCCAAGACTTCTCCCGTGCTTCACCCACACTCTGGAACTCACTGCCCCAACACATCAGACTCTCCACCACTTTCACCAGCTTCAAAAGCAACCTGAAAACCCATTTCTTCAGGCTTGCCTATAACCTTCACTAAACTTGTCACTACTTCCTCCACAGACATGTCTGCCCCTCACCTCCTGTCTCTTTCCCCCTCCTTGTAGATTGTAAGCCCTCGCGGGTAGGGTCCTCTCTCCCTCTGTCGTGCCAATTGTCATTATCCCTTATCACTGTACTCGTTTGACTTATGTAATGTATGTAACCCCCTCGAATGTACAGCGCCCTGGAATCAATGGCGCTTTAAAATAAATAATAATAATAAAAAGTGCTTGCTGTGACTACTGTAACAATGGGACACTATATAGGGGAGCTTTGTGTGTGTATAAATAAAATTATAGATGTCTACACATATATTTTCATATCTTTTCATATGTGTACAATTTATAAAATAAAAAAAAAAAAAAGAAAACTACTGATGGGGCTTGAACTCCCGACCTCTCTCTTGCAAAGGTGATCACCTAAGCACTGCACTATACAAGCAGCTTATGCAGACACCTTGTTGAATCCTTATGTTATACACTACAGACGATGACATCATAAGGAGGCAGGGCTTGCATTAGCCCTGAGGAATAGAACGCCCTCTTTTCAAAGTAGCAGCTTAAGGACTGGACCTGTGAGGAGGTGAAACAACCTCTTGGCAAAAGCCCTTTAAACAGGCAGTCATTGCCCAGATTATCACCATAGAGCTGGGAGATATATATAGAGACAGCAGACCTTGGTTTCACTATCAATTTTAACAGCTCAGAGGGGAGTAAACACAGAGTGTGCAGGCAGCCAATCACAGCGCAGGGGCGTTTCCTGTCTAGGGGCGTATCCCAACAGGCTGAATGAAATGTCAGCCAGCCAATCACAGTGCAGGGGGTGTGTCTAGAAAATCGACCAGGGGGCATTTTGACCAGCATCAGAGCAACAGCAGAAACAGATTTACAGAGAAGCTCATATCTGCTAAACCAAGTGACTGAGGTAATGCAACCCAATTACAAAAGTGCTTATTTTTACTGTCCCCATAATCTGAGACATGATCTTTGTAACGATAAAACCCCTTTAATTTTCACAGCAGTATCAGAATTGGACCTTCACAAACACCATGCAACCACTCCTGGAAGAACGCAAGCTGGTGGTGGCAAAATTATGGTTTGGGGAATGTTCTTGTAGCATTCTCTGGGCTGCTCATCCATGTGGAATCCATCCTTGCAGATCACTTACACCCATACATGCCAACTGACTTCCCTGGGACAGATGGGATATTCCAGCAAGACAATGAGACAAGTCACACTACTAGAAATGTCTGAAACTGGTGGGAGGAGCATGACCAAGACTTTCAAGTACTACCCTGACCCTCTAATTCCCCAGACTTGAATCCAATTGAACATCTGTGGAATCCCCTTGATCACTGTGTTTGCTCTATGGACTCTCCTCCACGCACCATCCAGCAGCTGTCAGATACACTGCAGTCAGCATGGCTCCAGAAACCAGAGACAACCTACCAGGACCTCATTGAGTCACTCCCCGCCCATCTAGCTGTTGTCCATGCTACACACGGAGATTAGCTGGTGGTCATAATAATGTGAGGTGACTGTGTATATGTAACCTCTAAGCAATAATTGCTTTAGTCAATGGTTTCGAACTTTACAAGAAAACAAATGACAAGTGTGCATTTATTGTTGCGCCAACTCCTCAGTGAGACTGCCACCGCTAAGCATCTCACTACAGCATCACAGGCCCTCCACACGAGGGGTCACAACACCCGTATGACTACCCATGAAATTTACAGTGATAGGAATTATTTCCACACCGCCATCTGAGAAAATACAATGCACGTGTTATAATGGAGTAAACTGTACGCAGAAATATCAACGACACCACAATCCTCATTGTGGATCAGAGGTTACAGCGGCATCCCCTTCTTGTTACCATGGAGACTGGTGGTACAAGTTATGCCAGTTAGCATTGGTGGTGATGTTCCGGTGTAGGCGATCACTCACTTCTCTGTATACTATGCACTATCAAATAATGGTCCTCGTGTCTGAAAACTGTTTAATAGTTAGACTGTTGCCCGGAGTAACCAGTCACAGCTCAGCTTTCGTTTTTGCAGAGCCGTTTTACAAATAACACCTGAGCTCTGGTTGCTATGGACAGCAAGGTGTTCCTGGTAGACAGTTTTGATACATGAGGCCCAGTGTGCAGCAGATCTATAGATAACAGTATAGTCCAATACAGGACGGGTAATCCATGCTGTGCTGCCCCTATGTCCTGTACTGTCATAAAATGGCTCAAGTGCAGCGTTCCCTGCAGTCTATCTAGAAGTAAGAGTATAGCCCCATAAAGGACAGGTAGTACATGCTGTGCTGCTGATAGTAGAGGACATAGGGGGCAGCTATCATATCTCCAGTGAGTGCAGTGTTCCCTGCAGTCTATCCATACAGGACAGGTAATCCATGCTGTGCTGCCCCTATGTCCTGTACTATCCTATAATGTCTCCAGTAAGTGCAGCGTTCCCTGCAGTCTATCTATAGAGGACAGGTAGTACACGCTGTGCTACTAATAGTAGAGGACATAGGGGCAGCTATCATATAATGTCTCCAGTGAGCTCAGCGTTCCCTGTAATCTATCTATACAGAGCAGGTACTACATGCTGTGCTGCGGACAGATGTCGGTATTAGCTGAGTGCACACAGAGCCGCCATAACGATTAAAATGCGGCTGAATTTACCACAAACCTCAGGCTCTTCTGCTGCAGCACTCGTGCCCCCCAGTTGCCGGAATTTTCACTTCCGGGTTTACAGCAGGGGCTGCTGGGAGCTGTAGTTCAGTAGTACTACAGGTGGCAGTGACACGAGGATGCCTGCAGGCGGCCTGATTCTCATACTGTAATGATTACTATGGAGCACTATCTAGCGCTATAGAAGGCAGCACAGAGAGGAGCACTCCAGTAACTATGGCAACAACAGGTCAAGGCCCAGACTGTAAGAAGCTTTCGGGACGAGTCCACCTCTCCACCAATCAATAGTGAGACTGTAACTCCTGCTGCTCCTACCACCCCCTGCACCAGTGGCCTCTTCCAATGACCTGTACTAGGAAGTTTGCGGAAAATAGTCATGTGACTCTCCGTCCTTTCTTACCTAGTAGACTTCGCTCCAGAGGTGACGGGCTGGTTACGAGGATGTTAGCGGCGACTACCAGGAGAGCTGTGCCGTGGGGACTCGGCTCAGGCTGGGCCTCCGGGGCGGTGCTGAGACAGGTCAGACTAGCAGTATATGCACGGGGTTAGTCAGCTGGGATGGAAGTCCTGGCTGACCGCTTGTACGTCTGTCCAATGGATGATACTGAGCACTAAGGCCTCGTTCACACAGGATTTTCATGTGGGTTCTGCCTGTGTTGGGGATCTGTGCCACTGTCCATACTCATGGGGTTTGAGATCCAAAACACAGAAAATCAGTGATGTCATTTATTGTCCCAGTCATCACTGGGAGACAGTGGTGGGTAAATGGATCAGCAGTACCAACTGGTCCACATCCAAGATTGTGGCCTCTGATCTGAACACATATTTCCTATGGAGAAATGCATCCTGGGAATGTACCCATGAATGGCACCAACCTACATGTTCAGAGAAACCATACTGGCCGCAGCTTGATGTCACCTGTCTCAGGGTCGGTCTCCATCAGCCGTAGCTAGACGTGGTGGTCATGTTGTGCATTCATGACATTTCCTGCAGGGCTGTGAAGTCAGTAATCCAAAGCTCTGACTCCTCAATTTCCCAAACCTCTGACTCCGACTCCCCTCCCTCATACACGGCGCATGTTTAAGTGATAACTGTACTGTAGTAAAATGGTAACATCAGGCTGTTTATCACCTTCAGATACAATAATCAAGCTATTTAGGTAGAACATAAAATATATTTATTGGATACAACTTTACAACACAAGAAACTTTCATAAGTTGTACATAACTAAAATACTGCAGGGAGTGGGAAAAAAACAAAAACGTACTGAATAACATCTGTGGAGTCTATGAATTTGTTCTGAGAAATAATATTGCCTCCATCAGATCCTTCATAGATGACATCAGATCTGATCTCATTTCCAGGCTGCAGAACGGCCTCTCTACACTAACTTGAGTTGGGGGCAAAGCCCCAGACAGGAAGTAGTGAAACTGCCGTATTGGGTTTATACCTTGCGGATAATGCAGTTGTTTTGGGAAAAAATTTTTTTTTGGGGGAAAAATGCAGGGTGGGAGGGTTTCCGTGGGGGGAGTTTGGGAGCTGTAATGATGTTTTCAGCATTGGCTGCAAGACCATAGTGGTGAAGCACGGTAGGAGAACTTAAAGGGGTTGTCTCACTATATCGATTCATCTTATCTCAGTCCTGTTTCCTTGGTTTCATTTTGAATTCGGGGGTGTATTCACTGGCTTCTACTGGCTGCGGGTGAAGCCGGTCTGTAGCTATAGCAAAGTGCTGGCAGCTGATCAGGGAGATCAAACAGGTCCGTAGTTGCTAATGGACACATATTGCAAAGTGGACTTGTTTTGGGCAAGAGCTTTACAAAATATTCTTTGTAGCAAGACAACCCTTTCTTTATAAAAAAATTATTATATATATATATATATATAATATATATATATTATATTAAAAGTTGGAATCACCCTTTTTTTGGGCCATTTTACAATAATAAAAAAATAATAATAATAAAAAGTTACACATATTTGTATCACCGGCGTCCAAAAGTCGTTATCAAAATGTAATATAATTTATCTGTTTTTCCGACAAGGGAAATAAAAGTGATCTAAAAAGTTGCATGTATTTCAAACTGGTACCAATAAAAATTACATTTCAGTCCACATAAAAAGCCGCCTCAATCAAGTCTATAGGTAGAAGTGCAAAAAAGTTATTGGTCACAAAAATAGAAAATGTTTGGACTTTTTTTTTTTTTTACAATCCCAAAACATAACAAAACCTCTACATGTTTGGTGTTGACTGAATCGTATCAACCAGAATACAGAGAACACATCATTTTTACCGGAGAGTGAACGCCCTAAAAAGAACAAGTATGGTTTTTGTTTTTCATATTTTGCCCCACTTGGATTTTTTTTTTTTGCGGTTTCCCAGTATACTTTATGTACGGTGATTAATTCATTGAAGTCCATTCTTTATCCCCAAAAAAAAATCCCTTATTGTCTGGGGGTTTGAAAAAGAAAAAAGGTATCACTCTGGAAAGGCGAGGATGAAAAAACGAACATGTCAACAAAAAAAACCCGCCAAGTCCATAAAAGGTTAAATCAGCCATCTTTGTCCATTGACCTTCATGTAGTATTACCTGAGGATTGGCCATGTCTACCAAACGCTCAATCATTAACCCCTTCCTGGCGGACGGTCAGAATAATATGGCTCTGAGTTTTTTTTTCTTCCTCGCCTTCTGAAAGTCATAACTTTTTTCACCTACATAGACATATGAGGGGCTTTTATTTTGCGGAACAAGATGCACATTTGTGGTAGTTTTGCTTTTTCAATCTTCGGTAAATATAATATGTTCTCTGTATTCTACAGGTTGATACGCATCTGCCAATACCAAACATGTAAGGTTTTCGTTATGTTTTGTTATCATAAAAAAATTCCAAACATTTTCTATATTTTAAATTTGCGCGGCGGCGCCTTTTTCTGTGACCAATAACTTTTTTGTACTAACACCTACGGACTTGAGTGAGGGGGCATTTTTTGCGGGCTGAAGTGTACTTTTTATTGCTACAAGTTTGGAATACATGGGACTTTTTTAAATTAAATTTATTCCAATTTTTATGGGACGTGAAATAAACAAAAAAAACGCAATTTTGGTGTTTGGAATTTATTTTTCTTCTATGGTGTTCAGCGTATGGAATAAATTATGTTATGTTTTAATTGCACTTTTTTGAGCGATACCAATTATGTATAACTTTTTTATTTTTATTTGTAAAAAGGGGGTGATTTGAACTTTTAATTTTTTTTATACTGTAAATTTATTTTTTTTGCTTAAAGGGAATGTCATCAAAAATGACTTATTGTTTAACTCACGTTTTTATGTTAAACATTTTAAAATAATTTTTAGTTATTTTTTTTTTCATTTTCCATATCACTTTCAATATTTTTTAATAATTCTTAAGTCCTGCAGTTTTCACTTTTACCACTAGGCCTAATAATAGTCTGACACTTCCTGTTCTGTAGAGAAAGATTCTCAGTTGTCTGCTCATTATCAGCACAAAGAGGGTCAAACTGAAAGGATACACCAGTGTGAATAGATAACACAGAATCCACCAGTCACAAGAGGAGATAGTCACAGCTTCACCTCCCTGCACAGAGCATGACTAGAAAACTCTCCTGTAGAAGTCAATGGGACTGAGTCAGTCTTAAGTCGCCTATGTGCATGAAGCTGCTGTAAAACATCTCTCTGACTGCTGTTAAAACAGTGTAAAAACGGCCTAGTGGCCAAAGTGAAAGCTGCAAGACTCAAGAATTATTAAAACATATTGAAAGTGATATGAAAAGTTTAAAAAAATAAATAAAAAATTCCTAAAAAATGAGTTTAACATAAAAACTGGACTCAAAGGGGATGTATCGCTTCTTTAGTTCAGCTGATTCATACTGCTCTCAGCTTCTCAACTCTAGAAATGTAAGGGCGTTTCTTCCCCTCCCAGCTGGGTGACATCATCCCCCCTTCAAATGTTCATGCTGGCTCCCGAGACTCTCCCCTCCCCCCCAATCTCTGAGTCCACATGTCACTGTGTCTCCCCCCTATGCAGTCTTATTTTGAAAGATGATAATCCCAAAGGGGTGCATTAAATCTAGACTGAGCCGGGATCTCTTTCCATGAACGCACAGATTCCCTTCATGAAGGAGGGGCAGGGATCGACCACAATTGTACTGTTTCCTGATTGTAGAAGCCCTGCAGTTTGTTTTCTTTTCTTCGGGCTGTGCAGAGTGAAAATGTCCCGGCCCTTACTCTGAATGAGAGGACAGGAATGCAAGCTCCGTGAATACCTGACCGGGGCCTGACAAAATGTAAAACTCTCAGTAGTGAAATGCAAGGGGGGGGATCCACCGCACGGGTTCAGTGTAAAACAAAACAAAGATAAGGAAAACTGGTAACAAGACAGCTTTGTAAGACATCCAAAATTGAAAAATTTTTCTTGTATTACTGTCCCCTTTTTTTGAAGACCATTTATGAAAGTAAACCCCCCCTTTAAAACAATGACTTTTTTTGAGACACTTCCCCTTTAAACTTTGAGCCCCCCTGGGCTCACCGGGGGCGGTCTTTTCACAGCCTAATGCATTGTATATACAATGCATTGGGGTGTACCAAGAGGGGTTTCCCTATTCCTGCCGGGGGCCCGGGAAGTGGGGGACATCGAAAACTGGTGGGAGGAAGCCTTCACAAGGCTCCAGCGGGCCGTTTTAAAGTCGGGGCACAGCTCTTGCCGTGATGTCCCAATGCAGTGAGGAACGGGGCCACGATGTTGGCTTTTGTATTTTTACGCCCGTGTCTGGTAACAATTTCTTTGTTGTCACAAACTAATCGAACATTGATAGTAAAATAGTACATTTTGACGATTGCAATTTATTATATTTTTTGGGGCTAAAATTTGTCCCTTTTATAGGGTTTTGAATCCCAGCCCCGCTACTTCTTTCCTTTTTGTGGCTCTTTTTACATATTGGGGGCCTTTTTTCACCAGTCGCAGTTGTTTTTAAATGCAGCATGCGTTTTTTTTGCTGTTTTTCTGCCTACAGACCTGTTTTTTTCACAGGATTTGTCATGGGCACACACGAGATACAAGTGTATCAAAAAAACGTATGTTCCTGTACACATTATTTTTTGAAAAATACATCAAAAACTGCATGACAAATGCATTAAGTCTGAAAGAAAGAAGAACGCAGTTTTTGACGCATAGTTTGGCCAAAAAACTACCATACAGAATGTAAGTCTGCAGGAACCCTTGATTCATCCGGAGACATGGTGTGTATGTATGTCTATGGAAATAATCATGTAAAAGCATTATGTCAGAGTTTAATATTGAATATATGTGTATTTGACAGGTCAGCTCTTTATCAAACTTTACTTTCCCAAAAGAAGTAAAAATTGTGGAAGTGGGACCCAGGGATGGACTGCAGAATGAAAAGGTATGGACCATCTTCTTGTGTAATTATGTCTTACTCCTAGGGCCACATGTATGAAAACTGTCTAGGTCTACAACTCTTATTTGTTGCCCATAGCAACCAATCAGAATGCCCCTTTTATTTTTCCAGAGCTCTATGTGAAATGAAAGCTGAGCTCTGATTGGTTGCTATGGGCAACAAAGCGTTTTAGACCGAGACAGTTTTTATACATGGGGCCCTTAGTGTTGATGAGAAATATATTATGACTTCTACTATTCCCCACACACTCTATCTTACTTTTAACCACATTTGGCCCTTTCCTGACATTTACCTACATGTATGTCATGAGCAGCAAGTACTTTCTGCAACATGACATATATGTACGAAATGGCGATTGTGTGGGTTCAGCAGCCAAACCCGTAAAACCGTCCCAGGGAACTGGCTGTAGTTAATGGACGGGATCGGAGCTTTCTCCAGTCCTGGCCGTTAAACCCTTTAGATGCTGAAGTCAATTGTGACCGCGCATCTAAAAGTTTAATAGAAGGAGCGGGTTCCCTTTGTACCCATCGGCACTTCGTCGTTTGAGGTGCTGATGGTTGGTATATGGTTTCTGGGCTGTCTGTGACAGCGCCAGTCCATGCCCAGGAGCAGCATCTGCCATGGTGACTTAACTCTTGTGTAATACGTTGCAGTACATTTAAGAAAAATTTTTAAAAAAAATAAAGAAAAACAAGCTAACCATGTCGTTATTCATGGAGTGATACCAAATATGTCAATTTTAAAAAAAAAAATTGGGGCGACTGGCACTTGTAATATTCCTATTACATAGTGCAGTCGCCCCAATTTTTTTTTAAAAGTTGACATTTTTGGCATCACTGCATGGGTAACGACATGGGCCATAAAACTGTAATATTAGTTAAACTGCCGGTGAACAACCACTAAACAAAATGGCATGACTGGATTTTTGTTCATCCTGCTGCACATAAAATGAAATAAAAAGTGATCAATAAGTTATGTGAAATCCAGAGAGATACCAATGAAAATGTCGGTTCGTTCCATGTTAAAAAAGCCCTTACACAGCTCAGTCAACAGAAAAATAAAAAATAAAACCTATATCAATTGCATATCGCTGTAATCCTATCAACCCACAGAGTAAAACTAAGGCCTCGTTCATACGGCTTATTTGGGCACGGATTGGCGCCGTACTCCGCGCCGGATTTGCGCTGCAGTACGGCGCCAATCCATCCCTGTCATTACGGTAATCCACTGCTCTCATAGAAAACAGTGGATTCCGTCGCTTCCTCCCGCTCGGCGAATCCCCCCGCGGGGGGAGAAAGGGGACACGCACATATTTTACGGGCGTACGCGCCGTAAACAAGGCTTTGGGTTATGGGGCCCGGGAGCGGCGCCCCACCGCGCCCCGGTCCCGCCCTTATTCACGGCGGATTTGTGGTCCAAAAAGGCTCAAAAAACCCGTCGGGAAATAAGCCGTGTGAACACAGCCTAAGATGTCTTTTATGCTGCATGTTGAGCACTGTAAGATATAAAAGTACAAACACTACCATAATTGCTGCATTTTGTTAATTTTGTATTTCAAAAATGCATTAAAAAGCAACAAAAAATCATGTGTTCTTTAATATGGTACACATAAAAACATCAACGCATCTCTGCGAAAAAAAATCCCAACTCTGTTCGGTATCCAGTAAGATACAGAAAAGTGCTGCGTCTCAGAGACTGGTGGTATAAAAATTTGTTGTTTTTTTTTTTTTTGGGGGGGGGGTTGCCTACGTGTTTTTATGTGGTAAAACAAAAAATAAATATTTTTAGTATTGTTATAATTATATCTACCTGCCGAGTTAATTTGTTATTTATACTGCACAGTGATTGCTGTAAAAAAAATCTCCAGAATTGCTGTGTTTCGTTCATCCTGCCTCTTCAAAATCTTGGTGATCATTCTTATGAACTCCGAAAATGTCAATTCATCTTGCAAGCAGCTCTTTTATATAGAAAAATGATAGTTTTTAAAAAGCATTTCTATTGTGTAAAAGTTGGAAAACATTAATTAAAAACTTTATAAATTCGATATAATAATTGTACCAACCCACATAGGAAAGTTATGTCATTGATACTGCACGCGAGGGGTGTAAAAATTGTAACATAAAAAACAATGGTGAATTTACTGGGGTTTTTTTAATGTAATTTATACTGCACGCGAAGGGTGTAAAAATTGTAACATAAACAATGGTGAATTTACTGTTTTGTTTTTTTTTTTAATGTAATTTATACTGCACGTGAAGGGTGTAAAAATTGTAACATAAAAAACAATGGTGAATTTACTGTTTTTGTTTTGTTTTTGTTTTTTTTATTGTTTTTTTTATGCCCAATGCTAAAACAAAAGCAAAAAAACCAAAAAATTGTGAAAAACCTATGGTTCCAAAATGGACACTACAAACTTGAATGAATTCCCTGAGGGATGTTTTTTCCAAATTGTGGTGACTTATGGAAGATTCCAACTGTACTGATCCTTCAGGGACTTTGCAAATGCGACATGGCACCACAGAAATCTTGGTTCCAGCAGCAAAATAGCACTTTCTCCATTGTCCACCCTGCCATGTGCCCAAAAAGCAGTTTGCATTCATATATATTGCCAAACTGGCAGGTTTATTTTCTTTCTGTGCAACCAATTGATTGTCTTGCTTAAATGTGCACTCTCGTTTCATCTTCATCATCCTGGTAGATTGCAGCAGATTTTTATTAAGCATGTCTTGGTACATTTGTCCATTTGTCCTTCCTTCAATGAAGTTTGCCAGTGCTGTATACTGAAAAACAGCCCCACACCATGATGTTCCCATCTCAAAATTTCACTGTTGGTGTGATTTTTTTGGGGGGTTATATGCAGTGTCTTTTGGCTTGTAAGCAGGGGGTGTGTTATGGCATCCAAAGTGTTCAATTTTGGTCTCATCTGATCAGACTATATTCTCCCTGTATTTCACAGGCTTGTGTAAATGTTGTTGAGCAAACTTTAAATGAGCTTGAATATGCTTTTTGCACAGCAATGGAGTATTGCGTGGTGAGAGTGCCAAGAGGCCATGGAGATTTAGTGCATTATTTATTGTTTTCTTTGAAACAATTGTACCTGCTGATTTCAGATCTTTCTGTAGGTCTCCACATGTGATCCTTGGCTCTTGGACAACTGTCCACTTTTTGACCCCAACAGTGCTCAATAGGAGGTTCAGTATTATAGAAATTCTTCTGTAACTAATGACATCTGTATGTTTTGCAACAATAAGGTTGCGCAAGTTTTGAACTCGCTGGTTTTACTCATCATGAGATGTTTCTTTTGTGGCACCTTGGTGATGAGACAACTTTTTATAGGCCAACAGTTGAACCAGCTGTTATTATTTTTCACCAAGTGGATTGGTTGCTTTCTAATTACTGCTAGACTTTCCATGGCTTTTTGCACCTCTTTCTTCATGTGTTCAACACTTTTTTCCTGTGTCATCTCTCATTATTAAACATAGCTTAATTTTATGGACATCTATGGCTTGATTTTTTTTTTTTTTTTTTGCCTCTGTGGGTTGGATGGGCTGTTAATAATATTTGATGTGAATTTAATTTCAATAGCACCTTTAGAAATATATTCACTTAGAAGTTTGGGTTTGGCATTTCAAATTATTCATTTGCTATATGTAGTTTGGGGAAATTTTTTATGTGTGTGTGTGTGTATGATGTGTTGTGTATGAAATTTATTATTTATATTATTTATATATTTATATATATATATTTTATATAAATATATAATAATTTATATTAGTATATAATTGTAGTGTGTGTGTGTTTTTTATTGGGAACTGTACTTTGTTTTTTTCTTAGTGATTATGTTTCTGTTGTAGGTTTGTAGGTGTTTTTTTTTTCGTATAATATTATGGGGGCAACCAACTTGGAGATGCAGCATAAACTGCACTTTTTATTGTAATTTGCCTTTTGGGGGATAAAGGGGGGATACGAAAAGAGGACCGTTAGTAGGAATAAAAATGACAACTTTTTTTTTTTTTTTTTTTTTTTTTTTTTTAAGAATGGAGATGTAAAAACATTAAAATTTAACAAAATTCTCTTAAATCTTTAGTGGATTTGTATTAATGTTTTGCAGACTATTGTCCCAACTGAAGTTAAAATCCAGTTGATTAACATGTTATCGGAGTCTGGACTGCAGTCAATAGAAGCTACAAGCTTTGTGTCTCCAAAATGGGTTCCACAGGTATGTAGAAATGATAATAAAAGGTAACCTCTCATAAAGAGATTGTCCACTCTGGAGCAGCCCTTCAATGGTTCATGGTGGAAGATGTGACTCTCCATTCTGTTCTATGGGAATTCTGAGTTCAGGTGATAAGTGTTTTCTGTGGTACTCGGACCCAAATTTAACGAATGAAAAAATTTTGTGCAAAATGGACCCATCTTTGTTCTGGCGTCATTTTGCGAACCCGGGTTCCCCGACCTTTTTGGGGTTTTTCCCATCAATTTGGCTCAATGGCAAGGTGAAATGCTTTTGGCGCAGTTGCATTGTTGAGGGGAAAAAAGCCTCATTGGCACACAGTGAAATCTGTGGGCATCTTGGTAAGCCATGGTTAACAAGCACCCTAAAGCTGTTTGACACAAACCTGGAGTTCATCAGTTTTTCCTTAGCTTATATCCATGGCTTCACAGTGAGAAAGTTTTGGTTCAATGTTTACATAAATTTTTTCCGGGGGGGGGCAAAATGAAAAGTGTTAATCTAAGTGTGTTGTGTTTTTGTTGTTTTGACTGGGGGGTTCAAGGCTTATTTGTGGGGGATTACGCCCCGCAATTCGCCCCTGTGGCGGGGCGGGGCGGGGGGGCCGGCTCCCACCGCCCCTAAACTTTTTATTGGGGGCTATACGCCGCTAGTAAATTTTCCTGTCATTACTCCCCCCCCGAGGATTCGCGGGCAGGGAGGGAGACGTATCCCTAGTTCTTATGAGAACTGTGGTTTTCCCTAGTGACTGGGACGTTTCCCGCCGTAATTCGGTACTACGGCGGTAATTACGGTGAAATACATCCCTTTTAGCCGTGTGAAAAATAGCCTTAGAAATAAAGGTTATTATAATTTAATTTTTTACAAATAAACATCATTCAACAACAATAACTTTGTAATATACTCTGTGGTTCACGCCTCCATTGTGTTCAAGAACTGTGATGTCAGTGAACGTAAACAGTATAAAAGTGTATGCTTGACAAGTATATAAAAACAGACGCTTTAGGTCCCGGGGGTGAAAAAAAGATTTCTGAATTTAGGTGGAAAAGATAAATTCCTTGGTAATTTCATTGTACTGTTTTGGAAACCCTTTATTGCCTTGAGTTAAAAAGGGGGAATACGGTTATGTATTTCTTACCCGCAAGCTTTTTAAAAAATATCGTTTGAGTGAAGAAAAGGGCTTCTTTTTTAAAGCTTGTCTTGTAAATATTTTTTTTTTTTGTACAAAAAATAATTTTCGACCCCCGTTTTGATTAAAAAGTAAGGATGGTTGTTATTATAAAGTCACACTAATTCTTTTGCCAGTGGTTAAAACATAACTTTTAATAATATACTTTAAAATCTCAGACAAAAACAATATATAATAACCAACAACTTTTTTTTGCACTGACATAGGGAAAAAATTTGTCCATAGGTTTATATATATTCAAAAGGGGGAAAAAGGGGGCCCCCAAAAAAAAGGGGGGGGGGGGGGGGGTTTTCCCCCACCCCCCGGGGGGGGGGCCCCCGGCTTTTTTTGGGACAATTTCCCCCCCGGGGAAAAGGGAAGGGGGGGGTTTTTTAAAAGGCCCCAAAAAAATTTTTGGGGTTTTTTAAAATTAAAATTTTTTTTTTTCCCCCCCGGGGAAAAGGGAAAAAATTTCCCTTTTTCCTTTAAAAAAAAAAAAAAAATTTTTTTCCCAAAAAATTTTAAAAAAAAAAATTTGGAAATTGGGCCCCTTTTCCCCTTTTTAAAAAAAAAAGGGGAAAAATTTAAAAAAAATTTTTTTTTTTAAAATTAAAAAAAAAAAAAATTTTCCCCCCCCTTTTTAAAACCCAAAAAAAAAAATTTTTATTTTGGGGGGTTTTTTTTTCCCCAAAATTTTTTTTTAAAAAGGGAAAAAAAAACCTTTTTCAAAAAAAAAAAAATTTTTTTTTCTGAAAAAATTTTTCCCTTTTTTTAAAAAAATTTTTTGTTTTAAAAAATTTCCCCCAAGGGTTTTTTTTTTTTTAAAAAAAAATTTTCTTGAAATTTTTTTTTTTAAAAAAAAAAATTTTTTTTCCAAAAATTTTTTAAAAAATTTTTTTTTTTAAAAATTTTTTTTTTAAAATTTTTTTTTTTCCCCCCCAAAATTTAAAACTTTTTTTTTCCTTTTTAAAAATTTTTTTTTTTGGGGGGAAAAAAAGGGCCTTTTAAAAAAATTTTTTTTTTTTAAAAAAATTTTTAAAAGGGGGGGCCCCCAAGGGGTTTTTTTTTTAATCAAAAAATTTAAATGGGGGGAAAAATTTTTAAAAAAATTTTTTTTTTAAAAGTATTTTTTTTGGGGTTTTTCCCCCTTAAAAAAAAAGGGGGGTTTTTCCCTTGGGTTTTGGGTTTTTTCCCCCAAAAATTTTAAAAAATTTTTTTTTAAAATTTTTTTTTTTTTGGGGGGTTTTTTTTTTTTTCCCCTTTTTTTAAAAAAAGGGTTAGGGGTTTTTTAAAATTTTAAAACCCCCTTTTTTTTTAAAAAAAAACCCTTTTAAAAAGGGGTTTTGGGGGGGAACCTGGGGGTTTTTAAAAAAAAGGGAAAAAAAAAACCTTTAAAAAAAAAAAATTTTTTAAAAAAATTTTAAAAGGGGGAAAAAAATTTTTAAAAAAAAAAAAAAATTTTTTTTTTAAAAAAATTTTCCCCTTTGAAACCCCAAAAAAAAACCCAAAAAAAAAATTTTTTTTTTTTTAAAAAAAAAAATTTTTTTTTAAAAAACCTATTAAAAAAAAAAAAAAAAAATTTTTTTTAAAAAAATTTTAAAAAAAGGGGCCCAGGGGAAAAGGGGGGGTTTTTAAAAAAAAAATTTTAAAAAATTTTTTTTTAAAAACCCCAAAAAAGGGCTTTTTTTTTTTTTTTTTTGGGGGGGTTTTTTTAAAAAAATTTAAAAACAAAAAAACCTTTTTTTCCAAAAAAAAAAAAAATTTTTTTTTTTGGGGTCCCCCCCAAAAAATTTAATAAGGCCCCCGGTTTTTTAAAATTTTCCCCAAAAAGGGAAAAAAAAAAAAAAAAAAAAATTAAAAAAAAACCCCCCTTTTTTTAAAAAAAAAAAAGGGGGGGGAAAAAATTTTTTTTTTTTTTGGGGAAAAAACCAACAGGGGGGGTTTTTAAAAAAAAAAGGGGGGGTTTTTTTTTTAAAAACCCCCCCCCCCTTTTTTAAAAAAAAATTTAATTTTTTAAAAACCCCTTTTTTTTTTTGGGGCGGGTTTTTAAAAAAAAAAAAAAAAAAAATTTTTTTTCCCCCCCCCCCCCAAAGTTTTTGAGGTATTCTTTTAAAAATATTTTGGGGGGGGTTTTTAAAAAGGGCCTTTTAAAAACTCTCATATAATGGTTAAAGAAAGAGAAGGGAATTTGGTTAATAAAACAGTCTACCCGTTTAAATATGCAAATTATAGTGTGTTACCAGGGTGTTTCTCCAATGCGTGCCATATTGGCTATTCATTTTTTTTTAAAACCCCGGGAATCTTTCCCCGTTTTTATAGCTTTGGACCAAGAGCCCTGCGCTCGAAACGCATAAGCTAGGTTACTATGTTTTAGCCCTTTGGTACTGCTGCAATTTTGTGTTATTTATAATAGTCTTTTTTATATCAACCCGTCCCGGATCCGGAAGTTTCGTGCGACGCTATGCAGAGCGAAGCAGTCTTACTTGTTGTATTTTGGATTTTTGCCGAGGAGCCGCGGCTAATCCGGACGGGGGAAACCCTAAAGCAAAGCACTTTACATACGAGGACATTGAGCGGACACTAGGGGTTTGAGCTACACTCAGTTATATTTGTCTAGCCTGTAAGTCCCTTGAGTGTTGTGCCTCTAAACTAAAAGCGCAACACTTAAAGGTGAGAACCCAAATTTTTAACAGTTACATGTTTTTCCTGTAACAGTATAACACGATTGTGCGCCCCCTCTCTCTTTTTCTTTTCTGCATGGTCACTTCTTTGCGGCGCTTACACGCCGCTGATAATAGCAGTGAATGGGGCCAGCCCCCTTGCCCTTGGAAGTACACGCTGATCAGCATGTACCTCCAAAATACACGGCGTACTTCGGCGCGTACCGTACGCGCACCAGTACGCCATGTGAACATACCCTTACGGTTCCTTGGTAATTTCTTCTGAAACACATTTCCCTTCACCAATCATGAATCTAATATTTTCTGCAATTCGGATTTGGGCTACAAGGAAAGTGTGGTCAAACCATAAATTATCCTTATATCCACAACAAATTCATTCCATTGTCCAGGGGAACATCGCCTCGAAAAGGGCGGCCCTGTGTGATAAACACTCACCCTGGATATCCCTATAGTGACCCTGTAGGTAATATGAACCCACCAAGATTTCCATAAATATGCACAATTTGTACTTTTGACTTATAAAGAACTCCCTTCTGCTTCATGCTTATATTTACTGTTGATGTATGTATGACTATGGTATAATTATCTATGGACAAAGTTGTCCAATGTCAGTGCAAAAAAAGTTGTTAGTTATTTTATATACTGCATTGTTTTTGTCTGAGATTTTAAAGTATAATTTTGAAAATTATTTTTTAGCCACTGGCAAAAGAATTACTGTGACTATTGAGAATAGGCGGTGGTCATTACACTTGATTAGCTCTGTGATTTTCTTTAGGATTTTTTTTATACTCTGATTGTAAATAATGTTTGTAATTCTGGACTGCAATTAGACAGCTGATCTCATCAAATATCTGAAGAATGAAACATAAATTATAATATAAAACTGCATAGTTTTTGATTTTAAAAAGATTAAAGGGGTGAGGTGGTACAGTAATCCAGGAGACAGTCTATAAACTAGCAGAATAGACAACCTGCTGTATCTTTGAAATGTAGCAAAATCAGATCAGCAATATATTTGGCAATAATGTTTATTTAACTTTGCCTACATGTTTAAAGCTAATCAGCGGGATGGAAATACTCCTTTAAGCTTTATTTATTTAGGCTATGTTCACACGGTGTTATTGCGGTGTGTACATTACGCGGCGCAATTACGCCGGGTGATTTGGGAGTCGTGCTGATGGGCGCATACTCCCGTAGCGTGGGGGGGGGGGCGGCAGCACGCCGGCCCCATTGACATGCATTACTCACGGCGTGTATTCGCCGCAAGTAATTGACATGTCACTTATCTCTCTGCGTATACAATACGATCGTATTGTACGAGCGGGGAGAGGAGGCATAATCCATAGTTCTCCATGAGACTTATGGATTACCGTAACTTTGGCGCGCATCTCGCTCATATTAGAGTGCAAATACATTGCGAAATACGCGCCAAAATTAGCTCGTGTGAACATAGCCTTAAACATCATTTGATTGTTTATGTCCCACACTTCCTTTTACATTTTACAATACTGCACTGAAATACCTCTGGATTCCAATGTATTATTGCCTGTGCATGTAAAATGGCAAGGCAGCTATTGGGTGTAATTCAAGTATACCTATCTCAAATATTAACAGGGGAGGTGTAAACATGGAAAGATTCTCTCATAAAGACAACCCCTATCTCTGCTGAATTTGGATTTATAAAATCCTGATTCTGTTATGGTGGACCCACACATGGAATTTTCATCCATGGATCTCATTGACTTTGCAGTGATATCCAAAACCAATCTGCCACTAATTCCACATATGTTACATGTAGATTTACGTTACAGATTTAATATTCATTTGAACCTATATGGATCTGCCTTGCCCAGTAATAGTTCACTTATAACAATAACTGTACCATATGTTTTAGTTCTATTGGATATATACTTAAAGTAATTGTGAACATTATTGTGAACACACTAGTGAACTACAGTTTCTCTCTCACTTAGATGGCAGATCATATCAAGATAATGCATGGAATAAAGAGGTTCCCCAATGTCAGCTACCCTGTTCTGACCCCAAATCTTACAGGGTTTCAGAAGGCGGTAAGTTTTTATTTGTCTTGCTATACTGAACAGACTAACATGAGGTCTACATTTTTTTTCCTTCATAGCAGCCTGAAGTTATCAGTGTTATTGTAATGATAACTGAAAATAAGTAAGAGATTTTGGCTGGGTTTACACAAGTGTTTTTTATGCATAGTTTGCATCATTATTTGTAAGCCAAAACCAATAAATAAAACCAGATAGAAAAAGTACAAAGGAAAGGCTTGCACCTTTTGTGTTTTGGACCCATTCGTGGTTTTTAATGCAAAATGCACATAAAAAAAACACTGTGTGGACCCAGCTTTTGACATATCACAGCACTTGATGGGATGGCACATGACACAGGCATTTCATCCTGTGAAGAGGTGCCCAGATAGGGTCTTGTTTTATTCTCATGTTAGATAACAGCAAGTTTGAGAGCTGTGATTCCAGTGTGGGGTCGTCCCACATTTCCCATTAAACTTCGTTTTGGTTTAATTAACCTTTTAATAGTGTGTCTGAAAAAATTGGTATTGTTTCTCTTTACCTTTGCCCATTTAAAGGGGTTTTCTCATCACAGGTTTCCGGAGATTTGAGCTGTTTCTCTGTCTCTTACAGCTTCAAATCCAGGGTAGGGTCTCTCCTCCCAGTAGGCGTGTCTTCCTTTACTGAAGACTGGTGACATAATCATTTTGTGTGAGCAGTGGAAGGGAGTGGATGTTACAGCTCTGCAGACCTCCTGTAATTTTCAGTTCTCCTGCCTGAGGAGCTCTGACATCCCTACATAGGCTCCTTGTAACCAGAACACCTGTATTGCTGTAAACAGTTATACGTAAAGCCTGAACTGATTAAACAAATGTGAGGAATGCACTCTCCTCACCCCTCTGTTATCAGGTAGGTAAAGGGAGGGGGGGCAGAGTGTATAAGGCTGTGTTATATGGGGGAGAAGGGGGAGAGAGGGAATCTAGCAGCTAGAGACCCAGTAATTGTCCAGATCCTTCACATAAGGAGATGAGCATAGAGAGGAGCTCAGACAGCCTTTATTACACAGACACAGTCATCACAGACAGCTGAAGCGGTTAGTTTGACTTTCATTTTCCACAGCTCAGAGGGGAGAAAGCAGTATGTGTCCCAACAGGGCTGAACTAAATATCAGTCAGCCAATCACAGCAAATGGGACATGACTTGCAGGCTGCAGTTATAGATGTAGAACACACAGATTAACTCATAGCTGATATACTAAATAATTTGGGTAATACAAACCATTTGCAAAAGTGCTTATTTTTACTGTCCCCATCATTACAGATATGATCTTTGTAGCGAGAAAACCCCTTTAAGTATCATTTAAATTCTGCTATAAATTTTGTCAAACCATACCATTTCATATTTTTGTAAGATCTCTTTACCCATGGTGAAACATATTGCATAAATTAGATTTCTGATCAGTTTGGAATAAGAAGACAATCCAGTAATTTGCACCCTCTTTATTTTTTATTTTCTCGTCTAGTTAAGGACTTAATATTTGCAGCTTGAGAAATAGTATTAGGTTGGATGCATATGTGTTGTACCTTATTTTCTGGTTAATCATCATGCTTGTCCTTCAGGTTGAATGTGGTGCTAAAGAAGTAGCCATATTTGGTTCAGCCTCTGAGCTTTTCAGTAAGAAGAATATTAACTGCACCATAGAAGAAAGCTTACAGAGATTCAAGGCAGTTACAGAGGCAGCTAAAGAAGCAAGTATACCTGTACGAGGGTAAGACTCGAAGCACAGTATTTCATTTACGCGAAGATGTCGATCTTCATTATTGTAGAGTACTTTGTTGTTTATAAATGTGTAAGTAGAAATTCACTTTTTATAAAATGGGTTTTCTATATGAAAACCTTCACTATGGTCATTTATTATTGTACATTATATGCGCATCTGAAAATTCAGTCCCAATAGCTAATTTTAGTACTTATATATGGTGCGTTGCAGACCATCTGGTGTTTTGGAGGGCAGTTGTTGAAAATCTCAATTTCCTATGGTTACTGTACATCAGTGATTTTCAACCTTTTTTGAGCCGCGGCACACTTTTTACACTTAAAAAATCCCGGGGCACACCACCAACCAAAATGGCACAAAATGACACTAAAACAGTACATATTATACATATAGTTAATAATATCGATTCTAGCCAGTGATGCCCCCCCTGTAGCCAGTGTGCCCCCATTGTAGCCAGTGATTGCCCCCCCCTGTAGCCAGTGATTGCCCCCCTGTAGCCAGTGATGCCCCCCTTGTAGCCAGTGATGCCCCCCTTGTAGCCAGTGATGCCCCCCTTGTAGCCAGTGATGCCCCCCTTGTAGCCAGTGTGCCCCCCTTGTAGCCAGTGTGCCCCCCTTGTAGCCAGTGTGCCCCACTTGTAGCCAGTGATGCCCCCCTTGTAGCCAGTGATGCCCCCCTTGTAGCCAGTGTGCCCCCCTTGTAGCCAGTGTGCCCCCTTGTAGCCAGGGTTGCCCCCATTGTAGCCAGTGTGCCCCTCTTGTAGCCAGTGATGCCCCTGTAAGTAATTATAAAATAACAAAAGATTACTCACCTGGGTCCGCGCGTCCCGGTCTGGAGCTGCAGAGCGGTGTAAGCAGCGTGACGTCATCACGCTGCTTACGCTGCACGCAGCTCCCAGGGGTCTCATCGGCGGCAGAGCTGCCAGCTGAGGAGATCTGGCGGCACAGGGGGCGCGGTGAAAGCTGTGAGCCCCCTGCGATGCTGATACAGGGCAGAGACAGGACGGGAAAGATTCGTCCCGACTCCTCCCTGCAGCTGCTGGCCTCTGCGCGGTGTTATAAAACAGCCGCGCAGAGTCAGGGGCGCTCCTCCGGGCGGGCAGGGCGGCCGCGCGCCCCCCGCGGAGGAGTCGAGGCGCCTCGGCGCCCCGGGCGACCGCACGCCCTGCCCGCCCCTAAGAACGGCCCTGAACAAAACACAGGGCGCACCATAGTTTGGGGAACTTTCCCCGCGGCACACCCGACCATGTGTCGCGGCACACTGGTTGAAAATCACTGCTCTACATTACTGACACTTACACATAAAGGGTTGTTTTCATCTCAGAAATCTTGTGCTGTACTTGGAACTGCCATAGGACAGAATGAAGAGTACCAGGCAACTGCCTCTTTTTTCTGCACAAAGACTTTTGGAGGTCCGTTCTGAAGGGCCCAGAGGTGCCACCTATGAATATCAAACATTTATGCCATATCCTATCAGTATGCCACCAATATCTAAGATGGGAACACTCTTTTAAGGGAGAAATTTACTATAAAGGGAACACATTTCTACTTCTGTATTCTATGAATAGAGAATTACACTAACAGTATGCTAACCACCACAAGGGCCTGTGCTGTCTCTATTTCCAGATGAAAGGCTGACAAAAACCTCACTTTATTGTGAAGGAGTTTTATTTTTCTGAGATTGGTCTTAAGAAAAAATTGCAAAAGTGATTCTTCACTTAACTGTAACATAATCATTATTGTCTTAATAGTCAGGTACTTATATTGTGACAGGAAGGCTATTTGTTTATGAACTGAAATTGTTCTCAGCCATTCTAAAGTTACATGAAGGTAAAAGGTTTCTGCTTCACTGTATACTTGTAACTGTTGGACCTTATTCACATATTGCAGTTTTTATCAGTATTCTTGATCTTGGCTTCACAATACAGATGCAAAGTACTAATACATCTGCAATGTGTAAATGAAGCCTTACAGTTAGAATGTCTTAGATTGCAGCTTTTTGAGGCAAAGCTTCTATAATTCAAGGGGCTGTCAGGTTAAAAAAAAAAAAAAAAAAACATTTTCGTGAGTCAAGGAGGGATGAAATAGAAAAAAAATAAAGCTTCACCTTTCTAACGGGCTTTGTTCCACTGCTGAGCTTTGCTCATTGGAGCACCTGCCTATAGCATCATTATCATCAGATGTGACCCTGTAGCTCATCACAGGCTGCAGCAGTCGCATGTCATTCAAACAGGAAGATTCCTCTGAGGCCCGTGAAAGCTCAGAGGATCACATGAACAGTGAACATGACATCATTAGCCAGGAGCAGCCAGATCGGAGCGCAGCGCTGGAACAGAGCCGGTTTGAAAGTTGACTTTAATATTTTTTTTCTATTTTAGACCTTGCTCAGCCCACTTAAGTGTGTTTTTTATTTTTTAAAGGACAACCCCTTTAATTGTTCTTTATATTTGTCTCATTGATGTGCTGATTTCATAGAGAGAAGTTCCATAAGTTGTTGGAGAAAGATGGCATTTAATTAGTCATCATGTCCAATGATATTTGTAATATCTTTCCTTGCCTTTCAGTTGTTCAAGCACTTTAGCCATAAGCATTAGAAAAAGAATTGTCTGTTGATTAGACAACCCCCTGACTGTCTAATGTACGTGGGGGTCTCCAAGTGTTCCCCTCAATAAATGATGTCGGGGGAAAGAATTAATGGATATGTTGAATTTCAATGCCCCATCTTTTTGTTGACCATAGAGGTTAGCCATACACAGGTTTCTGCTGTGGCTTTTTCTCATCTCCTTATTCACAACACATGCTTGCTTTGCGCTAATTCTGATGCTGTGCACTAAGACATGCCTACCTGACTTCTGTTCTCGTTTCAGGTATGTGTCTTGTGTTGTTGGTTGCCCATATGAAGGAAAAGTGTCTCCTAGTAAAGTGGCGGAGGTAAGTTGCACTACAAAAGGTCCACGTGACAAAATTATTCTAGCACTTATGCACCAATGCACACAAAAACGTCAGTTTTTTCAACGTTTTTTTGTTTTATAAAAATGCTGAAAAAACCACTGAAAGAGACATAGACTTCTGTAGTAAAAACGTTTTATTGTCTCCACAAAACGTCTTTTTCTTGCTCGTTTTATTTGTAGGTCGTTTTTTTAAACATTACAAAAAACGACTGAGCAGGGCAAGAAATTTACTATTGGAGTCTATGTAAAGACTGCGTGTTTTTTGGCACTTTTTTTGGGGGGCGGGGGAAGAAATACACAACAAATCTAATACCATGCATTTCTGCAAGAAAAAAAAAAAAACATGCAAAAAAATGACAATTTTCAGCAGCTTTTGCCAGGCAGTGGACAAAATACTCAGTTTTGTGAACGTTTTTAGGATTTGCTTTTCAGGTCGTGTTTTTTTGTCCACTGTCGTGTGGACATAATCTTACAGTCAGAGATTTTCACTCAAATTGGATGTGCCAGTTCTACTGACTTTTCTTTAGCAAGTATTTGGGTTGCTCTTGAATTGACAATTGTGAGGCATTTTTTCTCAAAGCCCATGCCTCCTGGAAATGTATGAATCAATTGTCAACTGTCTGTTACCATTTCCCTTGTTGACAAGTTTGTGTCCCAATACATTCTGACACTGTCAGCACTAACTGGACAATGACAGGGACTATAGGGACATGCCCCATTGACAAGAGGAATGGTAACAGCCAGCTGTCAATTTACTCACAAAACAAACTAACATGGATAATGTGCAAACTTATTGGAAGGCTCTGGCCACGAGGACCTCACAGGTTCCAAATGCATGGTTGCCTAGTCTACACATCCAGCCTCTCTTCTCAAATGCACTTTATCAGTAAAGAGTGCTACAGTCTGAAACGGTGTTCATGCATGTTCACCTATGGATGGGTTATACGAAGAGATCAATTTTCAAGTGCAATTCCCACTGATAAGTGCATACCAGATGTTTAATCCTTTGTGTATCCTATTGAATGAGAAGATTACTATTAGCATTTTTAGCTAAACGGATTCACTGTGCGTACTAAAACATTCATACAATACTCACAAAAAGTTGGGGATAATTGACTTTCGGTGAAATCTAAACATAAAAATGTCATGCTACCATGGTGTTTTTATCCTGAAAGTCGGCCATTTAACTCTTTAATGACCGCCCGCCGACTTTAGACGTCGGCTGGTGCAGGTCGTTCGTCTGTAGCGACGTCTTAAGACGTCGCTGCAGACATCGGAGTTTGCGGCGCCCTTGCGCCGCAGCTGCGCTAAGATCGGCGCTGTACTACACAGCCCTGATCCCAGAGCATCCCCTGCGAGCACCGTGGAGTAGAGGAAACCTCCACAACCTGGTGCTTTAACCCTTTGATTGCCGCGGATCGTCACCGCAGCGCAATCAAAGGGTTTCCCCTGCTCTGTCGGGTGATCGGAACACCTGGTGACCTGACAGAGCTCAGGGACCGGCTGCACAGTCAGCCCTGGGGACCTAGAGTGGCCCCAGAGCTGTCTGTGTATCAAGCCAGTGACCAGGGCACACTGTGTGTTGTCCTGATCACTGCCTGTGTCAGACTGACACAGATTATAATGTATTAACATATATGGATATGCTAATGCATTACTAAGTGTAAAAAAAAATTAAAAAAAGAAGTAAAACAGTTCTCCCCTCAGGGGATTAAAAAAAAAGTTAAAAAAGGTGTAAAAAAATAAATAAAAAAATAAATAATGAAATAAAAATAAATATTTAATAAAATATAATTGTGCATATATTACACACAAAAAAACTACACATATTAGGTATCCACACAACCGTAATAGCCTGTAGAATTCATGTAACAAGTTACTAAGTGTGAAATGTGAATGGTGTCAAAAAAAAAATTAAAAAAAATTTAAATAAAAAAAAAAAGTTCTGCAATTATTTATAAGTGAACTTAACCTATTCCCCCATAAAGTACAATTTGTCTTGAATAAAATGAGGCCTCATACAAATGCGTCATTGAAAAAATAAAAAAGTTACAACTGTTGAAACGCAAGGAGGCAGAAACAAAAAAAAATGTTCTGATCATTAACTACTTTTCAGGCGTTCGGCTTAAGGGGTTAAGTCATAGCATGCAATGGTGATTTTCTCATCTCAAACAATTTAATGAAACAAAAGTCAACAATAGTGGAAGGTAAACACCATAAAGAATGTCACAGTCTAAATAACGTGTCATGTGGCCTTGAGCTTCAATTACAGCTTCACAGCGACGTCTTATGCTGTTCATAAGTCGAGTTATTGACTGCTGAGGCATGGCATCCCACTCTTCTTGAAGGGCGCCCCTCGGGTCAATGAGGTTCAGGGGTACAGAGTTACAAGCTTCTACACGGCAACTCAGCTGATCCCACAGTTTTCTAGGGGAGTCAGGTCTGGAGAAAGTGCAGGTCACTCCATTTAAGGTACCCCAGTATCCAGCAGCCGTTCCTTAAAGGCATTGTGTCGCTAATTTTTTTTTTGCAGTAATGTGTGTGTTTTCTATAACCCTTTCATTCTCTGTTGGTGTAATTTTGATTGTGAGTCTGTAAAGAGAGTTCTAGAGATTCCTGTGTGTGTGAGCCCTGCCACCCTCCAGAGACAGTCCTCTGCTCTGTGAATTGCACAACACTCAGGAAGCTGCCATAAAGTAAACAATGTAGGTAAGAGACTTCAGACGATTCCAGTCTCATTAGCTTCAATGAGATCCCTCCCACCCACCCCCACACCCGCTGTTGTGAGCTCAGCTCTGCTCTATTGTCTGCAGGGAGCAGGGAACCATGATTGTGGAGCCCAGAGGAGCAGCTACAGAATGTCTGCTCAGCAAGGCTGCCAGAGAAGATGCAGACAAGTTTCCGATGTGTCCTCGTTCCTAATAAAGTGATTGTGCTTTTGTTGCTAACAATTTTTGCACAATTCAAGATTTTTCTGCTAATTTTAGTCCTCTCGCTTCTGACATAAAAAATGCTTTTTTTAACGGATTTTGGCACAAGAATCGGTTTTTTTTTTAGAGATTTTTGCGCTAAAATCCTTTTATTTACAGATTTTGACACTAATAAAATTATCTCGCTTCTGACACCAAGAAATTCTTTTTTTACGGATTTTGGCGTTGAAATCCTTTTCTTTATGGATTTTGGTGCTAATAAAGTTCTCTCGCTCCTGATGCTGAAAATTCGATTATTTACAGATTTTGGCGCAGAACTCCGTTCCGCTGGGGATTTTGGCGCTAAACTCCGTTTCTAAGCTCCGTTCCGCTGCGGATTTTGGCACTGAACTCCGTTTCTAAACTCTATTCCGCTGCGTATTTTCGCGCTAAACTGTTTAGCTGCGTATTTTGGCGCTAAACTGTTTCGCTGCGGATTTTGGCGCCCGCTAAATCCCTTCCGTATTTCTAAACTCCGTTCCGCTTTGGCCGCCCTGTGGGATTTTGGCGCCGAACTCGCGGTTTTCCCCCCCTTCGCGGGATTTTGGTGCCGAACTCCGTTCCGCTGCGGATTTTGGCGCCGAACTCAGTTTCTAAACTCCGTTCCACTGCGGATTTTGGCGCCGAGCTCTGTTTTGCTGCGGATTTTGGCTCTAAACTCAGTTTCTAAACTCCGTTCCGCTGCAGATTTTGGCGCTAAAGTCCGCTCCGCTACGGATTTTGGAGCTAAACTCCGTTGCTCGGCGTATTGTGGCTCTAATCTCCGTTCCGCTGCTGATTTTGGAGCTAAACTCCGTTCCGCTGCGGATTTTGGCGCTAAACTCCAGTTCGCTGCGGATTTTGGTGCCGACCACCGTTTCGCTGCAGGGCTCCTGCTGCGTCTTTTGGACCAAGAATTGATATGTCACTGGAACGGATCCGAAAGACACAGTGAGACACACATCAGACATCACTCGTCTGAACGCCGATGCGTGTTTCTAATAAACTGCAATGTATAATCACACCGCTGTTTATTAGATAAAGTGCTTGGGTCCGTTTGGGGCGCCGTGTGAACAGACCCTAAATGTAATCACAATTTCACTCTGATTTTTCCTTTTTCAGCTATGGATACACAGCAGCTCTGTATGGTGTCCTCAGTCAGAGTCTACAATCCACATCCCCCTCCTTATGCACACAAGGGAGAGGGAGGCATGTGAGGTCACCCCCAGACCAGCCCACATTCACAGCAGTGCTGTATTCCATGCTCTTTGTACAAGAGACACTTTTTTTTTCTTGGATGTGCTCCCTCTGGTGGCTAAGAGTGGGAAATATTGAAAATTATTATGCATTTTTTAATATTTACCACAAATTGAATGAAATAAAAAAATAAACTAAATTTAGACAAAATGGAACACACAATATTTCATCAATAATAAAAAAAAAAAAATTTGACAGATTCCCTTTATTGATGCGACCTTGATGAGCTGGAGCATTGTTGTCTATGAAGATGAAATTAGTCCTGTGTTGTTCATGTAGAGTCTATGAAGATGAAATTAGCCCTGTGTTGTTCATGCGGGGGCACAATGACAGGATTATTGATTTTATTCAAGTAGTAGAGGCTGTCACTGTACCATTCACAACGTATAGGGCAGTTCTGTATTGACTAGACACACCTGCCCACACTATAAAAATGCATGCACACGGCATATTCAAAATACCAGTCGGATTCTGTTTTAGAATCTGGCCGGTATTTTGTCATCTTTTGCATGGTTATTGGGGACGGTTCTGTCCGTGGTTTGCGGATTCGCCCCTCAACAATTGGAATGAATACCTTCCGCCCGAAAACTAGGCGGAAGATTGTACATGTTCTAAGTTTTTTGGAATGCTGACGGTGTAAAAAACATCTAGCAGAAAATCTGCTCAATGTAGGCTGCTGAACGGATTTTCTATTAAAGTCTATGGGGTGGTTGCTTATCGTTTTTTTGATCGTTTCTAAATCTGCAAACCGTCTGAAAAACTAACCAATAAACCATGCCATGTGGATGGACCCTAACACCACCACCAAAGGCTCGTCTGGAGACAACAGCGGCTGATGCATAGCGCTTTCCTTGACGTCGCCATTACTACTATTCACTTCAAAGATGTCATGTAACTTCGCTACTAACTGAATCCTAGAAGGTCATATAACTGACACCATGTTTAGTCCATACAGTTGTTCCATGCATGCCATTACTATGGACAGGAATGTGGGCTATACCTTTTTTATTTCTAGATAGAGGCCTGCTGAACTGCTATAAGACGTACAGAAGCAGAATTTTAAATAAATATATTAGAAAATTTTATGACTTCCTATGATTTACATAATAGATAAAAACAATATAAAGTGGACAACCCATTTAAGTCCTGATTGTCATTCCCAGTAGACTTACAATTATTCACATTATTTTATTTTACAATAGAGTTTTATATTTATTTTATTGTTTGAAGATCTGGAATTTTTTTTTCCAAAAAAGAGCAGGCATTAAACACTATATACCCTGCAGCTACACAGTACAGCTTTCTTCATCTATTGGTTCCTTCATCTATTGGTGAAGCTGTATCTAAACACTATATGAAGGGAATGCATAATGGAAAAACTGTTACATCACAGTTACATTACATAGATCACTCCATTTAGGAATGGGAACCATTGAAGCAGTAGTGCAGGGCTGCCTTCCCAGGGTGGTTTAATGAGTCTCTGGTTTGTGGCTGAAGAAAGCCAAGGGATGTCACATTTCCACGTGGGACATTGTAAGAACCCCTCTATTCTCTCTATTTGCATAATCTGTATCTCGGTGACTGCACCCTTTACCTGCCCTTTTCACTAGTTAATCAAAATCTTATAGGGTTTTTTCACTACAATGGTTAGATTTCAACATGTAGAAATAGGTAATTGAAGACCTTTACTAAATACATTTTTGATATTGTCGTGATAAGGATATAAGAGAAATTTTATCTGCTTTGAGAGCACACAAGTGTCTGTAGGTTACCGTCTATATCTATATATATCTATACCGTCTATATAGCTGAACGCCACGCTGTGAGCCATATGCTCTATGCCTGCTATTCATTTAGCCTACTAATCTTTGTCCCCTGATGAGGTAAAAGTAGGTACCGAAACATGTTGGGACTATATGTGAGTTGGGATTTGTATATATGAATGTAAGTGCCATTTCTTCATCATAGCATTTATCTAACAACTTTATGTGCTGTTGGCAGTAGGGTTTAATAGGGATATTTTGACAGGGACAAGGTTCCGGACAGGGCCGTCCTTATCAGGACATTGTTTCTCTGTAATTTAGGTAGTATAACATAGGCATTATCCATAATAGGGTCTGCATAGGGTGTGAGACACCATTTACTATTGATTTTACTCACTTCCTTTTTGCTATTTATCTATCCCTACTTTAAGATGGCTACACAGTAATGTTGTGTCTTAAATTTGGCTCTTGTTCTAAGTGTGAATAATTTATCTATTTTTCACATTTTTTAACTAAAATTAATAAAAGTTAAATTTTATTATTTAGTTTGCCCTTCCATGATTGTCATTTAAAGATACCATCTATATCTCCCTTCCTGAAAGAGCATGGAGTGACGTCACTGTCGTTGGATGGAGCAGAGTTTTTATCTATAACAAGATGAGATTATTTAACTGTTTGCCTTTCAAAAGTCAGTATCATTATTTACTTGCATATTAAATCTCCTTCACTTATGTTTCTGTAACGTTCAGCAAATTATAGAGGAGCTAAATATGCTAATCACTGCTATAGAACCACCCATAGTCTAACTAGAAAATGTGAGGCTGAAGCTCTTTGTGAAACAGCATGGTGACAAAACTCCTTTAAATAATATTTATTTCCAGTTACATAATACAATGTTTACCCTAGTTGTAAGTTGAAGTTTAACTTTGATCCTGTGATTATGTATGTGATGGTTATCATACCAGTTATTAAAAAAAAATAAAAGGGCTATATGATACTAAGCAATGTTTGCTCACAATTTCATTGTACTTGTTTATTGTCAGGTAGCACACAAGATGTTTTCCATGGGTTGTTACGAGATCTCCTTGGGGGACACTATCGGAGTGGGGACACCAGGCAGCATTCGAGAAATGTTAACTGCAGTTCTAGATGTAATTCCTGCCAAGGCCCTAGCTGTTCACTGTCATGATACATATTGGCAGGCCTTGGCAAACATACTTGTGGCTCTGCAGGTAATTTGTGCACTGTGTCAAGAAATATGTAACAATGTAATATTGTAGATGTTGTATTATGCTTCACCCAGTCATTGGCCACAATGGTCTCTGCCTGCATGTAAGATACAGGACCTCTAAGTCCACTGATTGTCAGCCAGTATCATGTGAACCATAGACATGATGTTAGTGGTGAGGACCAGCAGGGAACACCAGAGCAATGGCAGCTTTAGTAGGGAGTACAGTTCTTTTAGAAATTCAAGTATAGTCCTGACTGCTTCTGACTGTGTTTTGAAAATTTTTATATGATCCGTTTAATAATCAACATACTCTATTACCATAAATAGTTTTTGCCGCTATAATTCTGATTTAGTATAAATATCGAGTGAGTGTTCTACTTCTGGCACAAATCTTTAGAACATAAAGGACCAACTGGATCACCCACCTTGGCTTTTCACTTCTCTACCATGGATGACACTGAAATGGCAAAATCATGTTCATTAGAGATTGATAGCAAATATACAGCCAAATCTGTGCCAATAATGGGGGAGGTCTGTGAGGGCACTAGAGCTCAACCAATAAGACCTGTATAGCTTATTAGCCTTATTCAAGTAGCAAAGTAAAACAAACCAAGTACATATTTTGCTGTGCTACATTAGTTTGTTAAGGGGCTCTTCTTTGTATGGGCAGTCCTTTTCTCTATGCCCAAAGAAGTCGCTTTTTCAGCTTAGAGAGCTATTAGGATCATTTCTTGTTCTGGAATCCCTGCACATTTTAAATTCTTTTTACTTGGTACCGTATGATGCTTAATTTCCACAACAGGGAGAGAAGATAACCTACCTAATGGCAGTCTAGTTTAGATAGCCCCCTCGGTTTTTCAGTTTCCTGCCTGCATAATATTTTAAGTTGTGGAAATAAACCATAATGATCTTAACTATTTTGCCATAATAATGCAATAATGAAACAAAATGTAATGCATTTTTGTTGGTATATTTGTTGCGCTGTTTCATACTTCTTCATGATGTGAATGGTTAATAACATCTGTCTCTTTTCCTTTGTGACAGATGGGAGTGCAGGTGGTAGATTCTTCTATTGCAGGTTTAGGTGGGTGTCCTTACGCACAAGGAGCTTCTGGGAATGTAGCCACAGAAGATGTCGCTTACATGCTACAAGGCCTTGGCATTCACACGGTATGTACAAATGTTTTTTGACTGCCTTCTTTCCCGTACTTAAGATGACATAAAGATAATGCGTTGTCGTCAATTAAATGCATGAATTCTTGCTTTTCTAGGGCGTTGATTTAAAGAAGCTTACAGAAGCTGGGGCCTTTATCTGCCAAGCTCTGGGAAGGAAAAGCAATTCTAAAGTGGCACAAGCAGTGTGCAAACTGTGAGATTAAACAAATGGAAGGTGCACAATATCCGCTCTAAAAATCAGGACCTTTCCTTATTGTATCATATCTGTTTGTAATGGATCAACTCGTGGCTTCCAAAATTAGAACAGTTCTTTAAGAAGAACACATCTGATCACAGGGCCAGGTCTAGCGTTCTTGTGCTGTTTTTAATATGTATTTGTTTTAAAAATCTGTTAATGATCCCAATGGGATTGAGTCTCGAAGGCAGCAATTGTGCTTACATCATTGAATTAAGACATGTAACAAATCATCTTTAAGAAACTTCTGCCTGTGACAGTACAGTACTGAAAGCTTACGAATAAGGACTATGCAAACGTTATCTCCACAAACTACTGTTGAGCAATGGTCTGGTCCTTTTAGTCGTCTGCTACAAAATAAGAAAAACAACGAAAAGAAAAATTTAGTCTATTACGGCAGAGATTAGGAAAAGGTGTTTATTCGTTTTATACATTTTGTATATATCCATTCAGCTGAAAATACATATATACTGTATATTTGTATTACTTTTTCAGTGTCTTTATTGTCCATAATGTCTGACAGCATGGGGTTAAATGTGTTCCAGGGTTAATAATTTAATAGATTGTATGCGTCTGGGTTTTAGTTCAACTGCTGGCCAGCAAAGCTTTCTAGTTGACCATTATATAAGACTGAAAGCTCCTGTTTACTTCAAAACATGATAGCGATTTTGGTTTATTTGAAACATCTATATTTAGAAATTTTAATCCAAATTTCACTTTCACAAAAAGTTACATTAAAAGAAATTATAAGACATTTATCAAAAACCTACCACTTTGAGGAAAAAAACATAAAAAGCGACAGAAGATGAAATTATAAGACTTTTCTTCAAATACATATCATTAGCAAATCAGATAATTTCCCAAAGACAAAGGCTTTTCTTTCATTTCAGCAGATTGAGCCCAAAATCCGGTAAAATCCTCCTTTTCTGGTTGGAACCAACTGTGGGGAAGTATATGCAAATGTTCATTCATGCTATTGACCTTGAATGTAGTTCAATTAGCCATCTGTATGTCCATCTGAACATTACATTAAATGGAAGGGATATATGCCATACATAGGTTGTCCAAAGTAAATGATTGATAATTAGCAAAGAAATTAGAAATGTATACCATGTAACAAAAGAAATGAGATATAAAGAGGCACAAACCATGAGCCCATATCACATCAGTTGGTTACACGGATATTGGCAAACCCTTCTTAATACAGGGAGAAGCTAATCCTATAGAGCATCTGAGTTTGGCTCACCTGGCCAGGATTTAGCTGAGCAAATCTATAGGTATATAGTCCTAATGTACAGGGAGAAAACCTAACTACCTAATGGACAACAGTACAAAGTATGTGGTAAGGTGGTAAGAGAGGGTAATGGGGAAATAGGAAGTGCCTAACTAGTTACCTGTGTACAAACACTGTATAACAGCTACACACACATTTCCACCCCTTACTCATGTATCTTTATGACCTTGTTTATGGTCATTTCTGTAATCCGCTTCCAGTAATCTACTAGTGCATCTCAAAAAATTAGATTATCATTGAAAATTAAAGGGGTTCACCAGGACTATCTTTATTTGTTATAGGGCTCACAAATGTATTATATTAAACCTTGTAATTCATACTGAAATTAGTCTATACAATAAATGAGTATCTCTATTTGACTTAAATTATTGATATCAATGATATTCTAATTTTTTGAGATGCACTAGAATATAGATCACTTTGTCGCAGTGGCCACCATCTTCCTGAGGATGTCATACTTGTACTTGGAATTTCTCCTGAAGACCCCCTGAGCCTAAGGCAATCTCTGTAACCTCAGGATCTATTGACATCTGTCTATTCCAAGGACATATGTGGCCTTCCATTTTTATTACTCTAGGAAGTAACTGACAGCTGTCTATCACTGAGTAAAACCCGCAGGGTTACGTTTATGGTCTTTTCAGCAAAAAAAAAAAAACTTTTATACCAACTGGTTATTTAATCCATTATTGTCCCAGGTGCAAGGCCTATTGATTTCCTCTGTCATTTTATTTAAAACTGCTATCCAGACGCTGTCCATTCTATTGTATCCTGTCTCTTTCTTAAATCTGGGATATCCAACAAGCTGTATGTACAGTATTTTATAAAAGTGAGTACACCCCTCACTTTTTTTGTAAATATTGTATTATATCTTTTCATGGGACAACAGTGAAGATAAGATATGATACTTTGATGCAATGTAGTTAGTGTACAGCTTGTATAACAGTGTACGTTTGGTGAGCCCTTGAAATAACACACAGTCATCAATATGTAAACCACTGGCGGCAAAGGTGAGTACATCCCTAGGTAAAAAGGGAAAAATTGTGCCCAAAATACCAATATTTTTTGTGGCCACCATTATTTTCTAGCACTGCCTTAACTCTCTTGGCCATGGAGTTTACTAGAGCATCACAAGTTGCAGCCACTGGAATCCTCTTCTACTCCTCCTCGACGACATCACAGTGATGGATGCTAGAGACCTTGCGCTCCTCCACCTTCCGTTTGAGGATGCCCCACAGATGCTTAATAGGATTTAATTCTGGAGACATGCTTGGCCTGTACAACACCTTTATCCTCATTTTCTTTAGCAAGGCCGTGGTCGTCTTGGAGGTATGTTTGGGGTTGTTATCATGTTGGAATACTATCCTGCAGCCCATTTTTTGGAGGGAAGAGATCATGCGCTGTTTCAGTTTGTCATGTACATGTTGGCATTCATGGTTCCCTCAATAAACTGTAGCTCCCTACAGCTGGCAGCACTTCTGCAGCCCCAGACCATGACACTCCCACCACCATGCTTGACTGTAGGCAAGACACACTTGTTTTTGTACTCTTCACCTGGTTGCTGCGACACACACTTGACACCATCTAAACCAAATAAGTTTATCTCGGTTTCATCGGACCACAGGACATGGTTCCAGTAATCCATGTCCTTAGTCTTCTTGTCTACAGTAAACCGTTTGCCTGTTTTTTTTTGTTTGTTTTTTGTGCATCATCTTTGCAAGAGGCTTCTTTCTGGGAAGACAGCCATGCAGACCAATTTGATGCAGTGTGTGATGTACAGTATGGTCTGACCACTGACAGGATGACCATTCTCTCCTTTATTCTCTGCAGCAATGCTGGCAGCACTCATACGTCTATTTTGAAAAGACAATCTCTGGATATGATGCATGTGCACTCAATTTCTTTTGTTGACCATAAAGCCTGTTGTAAGTGGAACCTATCTTGTTTAAGCGCTCTATGGCGATAACGCCAAACTTAACACACCTGTTCCTCATTCACACCTGAGACCTTGTCACACAAACAACTCGCATGACACTGTTGTGTCACAATTTGTCCATTTTTACTTAGGTGTGTACTCACTTTTGTTGCCAGAGGTTTAGACATCGATGGACGTAGGTTGAGTTATTTTGAGGGCATACCAAATTTACACTGTTAGACAAGCTGTACAAATTATTCCCTAATTTTTTTCATAAATTTGAATCACGAGCTTGGTGAATTCATTTACCAATGCATCTAAATAGGCTGCAATTGGTTAAATTTTCCTTACCACATGGCAGAAGCTTTGACTTTACTTCATACAAAATATTTTTATCACACGTGTAAAGATATTATGCAACCCAATTTAAGGCTCACATGGGTTAAACTGGGGCTCTAATAGACGCGAAATGCGCACCAATCATTACGGTAATCCACAGTTCTCGTAGAGAACTATGGATTATGCCTCCTCTCCCCGCTCGTACAATACACCGCGGGGGGTGATAAGTGACATGTTATTTATTCACGGCACTTATGTGCCGCGATTAATGACAGACCCCCCGCCCGCATCGCGAGAGCGCCCGAAGTCCCAGGGTAATTACGCCATGTGAACTTAGCCTAAGAGGAAGGGTACAGTTGTTTGTAAACGGTTAATATGTTAAAGATAGATGTAGCTGTTTGTAAAGGGTTGACCTGCTATAGGAAAATATTGCTGTTTGTAAAAGTTTAAATAGGTTATCCACTTCCTAAGAAAAATCAGTGGGCAGTTCCTGGGGCCCCCATTAAAATAAAAAATATATATATTTTCACATTCCTCTGGTCCCCGGTTCCAGCGATGCTTCTCTTTGGTTTTCCATTTCCAAATAGGGAAGTCAATGCTGTAGCTGCTGATTTGCGGCATCGGTCATGTGCCTCTAATTACAGCACCATTTGAAAGTGAATAATGATGTAAGTAGATTCACGTGATGTCCCCATTCCGAAGTACAAGGAAAAAAACAGAAGACCAGAAACACATTGCTGAAACCGGGAACCAAAGGAAAGCAGATTTAGTTTTTTTAATTTTAATGGGGCTCCAGAAGCTACATATTAGCTGTTTTTGGGAAGTGGCCAACCCCTTTAATGTCCTAGAGGAGGTTACACAGTTCTGCTAGGTTATGCTAGGTCTCTCCGTGCATACATGCCACAGTGCAGATAACTATGACAATGTTTGCCTTGTTGTTGCTGCTTCTAACCCCCAACTCCTTGCTCTATCACAGGAATGCTTCTGGGAACTATAATATAAATAGTAAGTTTACATCATGGGCGGGAAGGAGTTCACACAGATTGCTGTATATTTGCGGAAAAGTGATGGTGCAGGCTCAAAAGCAGAGTACGCACAATTACTGAGTGGAAACGGCTATGCCTTACAGTGTCATGGTCAATTAAACCCTTAGATGTTATTGTCAGTTCTGACCGTGCAGTTAAGGGACGTGATAGAGAGAGGGAGCTCCCTCTGTCTCCATTGGCACCACTCTGCGCGATCGCGGACTGCCGATGGCTTCCATGACAACCCAAAAGTCTAACAATGGCTTCCGTGTTGTCTGTGATGTCACCACTTTTGCCGCTGGGCATAAGGGGTGATAGCTACAATACATAGCAATACGGTACTGCTATGTATTGCAACAGCGCTCAAAGAATTGCTGACGAGTAAAAAAAATAAAAAAAATGTGAAAGTGTAAAAAAAAAAATGAAGCAAAAAAAGTAATATATGTACACCACCGTTTTCCCATTATAAATGGCAATCACCCCCAAAAAGATCAAAGATAAAAAAAATACACATATTTGGTGTGTAACGACCTAGCCTATGAATCTCTCAGTTCATCCCAGAAAAGAATGCTCTTACAAGGCTTCTTCTACAGAAAAATAAAAAAGCTATGGCAATTAAATTACCAAAGCATAAACATTTTTTACAAAAATAAAAAAACTTTTTTTTTTTTATTGAAAACATAAAAAAAAGTTATAAATTGGATTCCGTAACATATTGTAACGGTCTGTAGTGGCCCGCGGGACCTGAAGCGATGGTGGAAGCCCACCCCAGGGAACGGAATCTAATAGTTTCCCGGGTATCACCAACCCCGCCGCAAAGCGGAGGGACTTGTCCCGGGGGGGGTCACCAATCGCTTCCACTGGCGGACTTGCTTGCGGGGGGGCCAAGGGGGTAGGGAAGTACAGAATCGGAAATCAGGTCGACGGGGCAGGCAGGAAGGTTGGGCAGGGGGGAAAATTTCGGGGTCAGTAAACGTAAGCAAGCGGGTTCGGTAAACGAAAAAGAAAAGACTTTTCGGGAACCTTTCTCGATAGGCTGAGCACAAAGACCCGGCAAGGCTACCAAAAAAAGGGGCCGGATTAAAATAGACAGTGCCCGGTAATGGCCAAAATTACCGGTGCACTGCCCCTTTTAAAATTTTACACGCCGGGACGCCGCCGAGGGACTGAGACGGAGGGAAAGAGCGTGGGGGGGAAAAGGACTGTCACGGCAAGGGGTGAGGGGACCCCGGCCCAGGTGCCGCAGGGGCCCCCCGGAGTGGGGGCCCCCCTTTCTTTTTTAGGGGGAGGAATTTGAATAACCGCGGCCAAGGTATTCCTCCGGTTCCAAGACCTCTTTTCGGGGCCAAAATCCCTTCCAGTCCACAAGAAAGAAACGTTTCCCTCTAGTCCTTCTCATACCAAATTTTCCTTAAAAACACGAAACATTAGAGGCATCCGCCACAGAAAGGGAGAATGTTTTCCCGCGAGAAACGATTCAGGACCAGGGCCCTTAAATGAGAATAAAATGAGTTGGGAATTCGCATGGTAGGAGGGACCCGGATTTGTAGGGCCCCGGGTTAATGCGAGTAAAAACCAAAAAGGGGGCCCAAAGGGAAGCGGGGGGGCCCAGTTTGTAGGAAAGGGATCTTGAGGCGGACATATTTTGGCGACAGCCACACCTTTTCACCCGGGGGGGGAAAGACGGAGGGGGCTTCTTCTTTTTTTTCAGTTAGCCTTCGGCGCTCGGGAAAAGGAGCAGGACTGGCAGGTTAGGACAAAATGGTCTCATGCCTGGGAAAAGTGCGTCCGCCGCCCGGAACCCCCCGGGTGGAGATCCCGAGGGAGAGGGGGCGGGGTCAGACCGTATACGTGTAAAAGGGGGAGGCCCCCGCGCACTCCCCCTCGAGGGAATTTTAAAAGAAAATTCCCTCCACGCACCAAATTTTACCCCGTCAACTTTTCGTGAAGCGAAGTGACGTAGGTAACAACCCCAAAAACCGTTGAACCCCCCTCCACCTTGGGCCCTTCTTTTGAGGGGGTAAGCGAAGAAAGTCAAGCTTTTACTGGGGTTGGGAAAAACAGAGCCCGCCAAAATTTGAAAAAACTGGACCCCCCCGATCCAAAACGATTTTTTGAGGAACCCCTGCAGACGAAAAACATGATTTAAAAAAAAACTCTGCCAGGGGAGGGCTGACGGGGAAGGCCCGGCGCGGGGCAAAATGAAACCATCTTGGAAAACCCATCTGTGTTCCCCCCTCAAAGGTTTGCCAACCGAAGGAGGGAATCGTTTCAAAGCCAAGCTATATGGGTCCATAGTTGAGTAGGGGTGGGGATGGATGTAGTAGGGCCTGCCGGGTTGTGACGAGGCTCTTGTTCGGGCACAGGGGGTTACAAGATCAACAGTCCCTTTACTCTTTTAACGGGTCTGGGCCCCCAATAAACCGGGGTATCAGGGGGAATTTTTTTTTGCGCCGGGAGGGCCAGCCACCAAGGGAAAAGTCCCCATTTCAAGAAACTTGCGGAGAGCAGGGCTTACGTAGGTCTTCCCCGGGGGGGAAACCCCCGGGGGTCCATGGAAACCCGCCGAATAAGATTTTGGGGAATTTGTGGGTCCCGGTAGTCCTTCACCCACCCGCGGAGGCAGGGAAAGGTCGGGCCTTCACGTTTTCTCCGCGGGCCGGAAGTGGATTGGAATCGAAACCCGGGGAAAAAAGCGACCACCTAGCCTGGGGTGGGTTTAATCGCGAGCCTCTGGAGGTATTTGGGGGTTTTTGTGATCCGAATAAAAATGGGGGATGGGTTGGCGGCCCCTTCCAAAGATAACCCCTTTCCCCTTTTCCAAAAACCACTTGATAGTAGTTTGCCCCCCGGTCGCCAAATTTTGTAGTTCCTCTCTGCCCCGGGGAATTTCTTGGGGAAAAAAACCACATTTCCGGCCCCTGGGCCTTTTTAGTGAGAAATGCTCCACCCAGACGAGATCCACTTTCCCAAAGTAAAGGGATTCCCCGGGGATCCGGGACGTGGGAAAGGTAGAGATGGCAAAGGCAGACTTTACTTGGGGGAACCTCCTCACTTTCGGAGGGCCGCTACGCGGGTTAGCGGTTTCTTTTTAAGCGCCACTAAACGGGCACTACATGAAAATGAGGAATAATTGGGGGGGGGGGGGGGGATAGTATTTTCGAAACCCCAGGAACGCTGTATGGCTCGCAAGGCCCCCTGGGGGGGGTGGCCACGCAACACGGCCGACAGTTTCGCTGGATCCACCCCAGGGGCCCTTTGGGCAGAGATGATGTATCCCCAAAACGGAAAAGGGGGTTTGGGGGGAAGAGGGGACTTTTCCCCCAGTTGGCTACGATGGTTATAACACCTGCGGGCTGGCCGGTGGGGTTTCGAGGGGCAGGAGTACACCAATATACGTCCGGAAACCACTATTCAGGGGTAGAGGGGGTCTCTGAAATGTCATCACGAGTCCGGAAAAACGGCAGGGGCATTTCACAGTCCGAATGGCAGACCGATACCAAAAGTGCCCGCTTTGTTGAAAACCGCTTTCCATACACCCTTTCGGATTCGGACCAAATTAAGGCCCCTTTCAAACCGCTTGGAAAAAGTCCTTGCGTCCCCAGACGGGCAAATGCTCCGTGATCAACGGGCAGAGGGTACCGGTTTTTTCATGATCTTGTTCGTCCCCTTTGTTTTATCAGGCGGTAAGGAACCCTCCTTCTTTTCCCCCGAAAAAGAACTCCGCCCCCGCGGGAAAGAGGACTTTCGAATTAAACCCCTTTGGGGATTCTCCCCGGGTGTACTCCGACATGGGTTGGTCTCTTGAACAAAAGGGGTAGACCCCCCCCCGATGAGGCTGGAACCAGGGAAAGTAAATCGGGCGTGTAAGGCGATGCGGAGGGAAAACTCTCGGCTTGTTTTTTCCCGAGAACACATCAGCGTTTCCAGATATTCAGGCGGAGGGGCCGGGGGGGCGGTCAGAAGGGGCGGCGGGGGGGCGGAAAAACACCGGGCGAGGCGCCACCAACAACCCCCCCGCAGTTGGGCCCCCAAAAAAAAAAGAGTTTCTTCTCCGACTCCAGTCCCCGCGAGGGGAGTGGAGCCGCACCATGGAAACCCGAGGAGGACCGCCACGAGGGCGAGGCAACACTAGGAGTCTCGCTTTTTGTACCCCCCACTGGGGGACAGTGGCTTGGTGGACAAACTGGTGGTTCACTAAGCAGCTCCCCGCGACAGAAGAGATCACAAGCGGTTTCTCTAGGACCACCGGGGAAGACGGTATGCTTCACCACAAACAGATGTTAAAAAATTTCCCCGGCTGACCCCGAATCCAAAAACGCCGGGACCTGGAACGGATCCCGCTTCAGCACGCCCTGCACTGGCATCACAGGCGTGGAGGGAGGAGTTTGCACCTAGGAAGTTTCCCCCACAACCCTGGGTGCGGGAGTTTCCGCAGCTGGGCCTTGGGGGACAACCCTCCGAAAATGCTCTGGACGCCAAGTAGAGGTAAAAGTTCTTTGCCGACGCGGGGGCCAAAAATTCTTGCTCAGTGGATAGCCAAATAAATCTCAGGGCCCCTTGGTGGGTGTTGGCGACGTGGCACAGGGGGCCTCTGGAACACCGGTGCCAGGCAGGAAACCGGGGGGTTGGGCTAACGACCTCTTGCCGAAGTTCCTTTTCCCCCTTCTATGAAGCCACAATCAATCCCGGGGTGCCAACGGATCAAGTCATGAGGGAAGATGGATGTTTTGCGCCAAGACGTCCTTAATCGGTTGAGAGCCCTTTTTTTGAAGGGGGCCACAAGCGGCCCTCGTTCCATGCAGTTTTTGGGCTAAGGTGCAATTCCCCCGCATAACCCCCCACGGAAAATCCCCCTGGGTAGGTTTAGGAGGGCTGCGCGGCGGGGGATGCACGAGCTGGTTCCTCAAAACCACTGGGGAAACTCACTGGGGAAACACTGTGGGTCCGCCGTCCCCCGGATGGTTCCTGTCCCACAGAGGTGTAGCCCATGCCAGGGCCTTCGCGGAGAGCAGGCTGACCACGAAAGCCACTTTCGCACGTTCGGACAGGAACTGGTCGGCCATCAGCTCCACGTGCATAGAACATTGGGTGATAAACCCCCTTCAGAGTTTCTGATCTCCGTCGAACTTGGACGGGAGCGACAGCCGAAGCTTGGGCCCCGCCGAGCCAAAGGAACCGCTGAGGCAGGAACTTCCACGGGAGATGGCGAAGGTTGCTGCTGATGGGTGGTGACGAGTTGCTGCAACATGGTGGAGAGCTGGTTTAGTTGCTGCGCCTGTTGACCTAGTTGCTGTGACTGGCGGGCAACAACGGTCGTTAGATCCGCCAGGCTGGGTAATGGCACCTTGGCGGGATCCATGGCCAGATCTTACTGTAACGGTCTGGTAGTGGATCCGCTGGACCACCGCAAGCGATGGTGGAAGTCCATACCAGGGAGTGGAATCTAAGTAGGTCCCGGTATTCACCAGAGCCCGCCGCAAAGCGGGATGGACTTGCTGCGGTGGGAGTCTACCAGGTCGCTTCCACTGGCGGGACTTTCTTGCGGTGGCGGCCAAGGGTAGGCGAGGTACAGAATCGGCAATCAAGCACGTAGTCAGGGACAGGCAGGAAGTTCTGGACAGGCAGTAGAGATTCGTGGTCAGTAAACGTAAGCAAGCGGGTTCGGTACACGGAAGACAAGACAAGACTTTCTGGAACGCTTTCTCGATAGGCATGAGCACTAAAGATCCGGCAAGGCTGCCAGGAAGAGGCCGGACTTAAATAGGAGCAGTGCCCGGTAATGGCCAATTACCGTTGCACTGTCCCTTTAAATTTCACACTGCCGGAGCGCGCCGCCGAGGGACTAAGACGGACGGGACAAGAGCGTGGCCGGTGGCACGGGCAGAGGGGTGAGCGGACTCCGGACCCGAGGTGACACATATAGCTCCACGAAGTAAAACTAGATTTCATGTAGACTGCACAGTGAGCGCTATAAAAATAAAAAAATTTAAAAAACTACCAGAATTTCTGTATTTCTTGAAAGGCGATCAAAAAGTCATATGTCCCCAAAATGGTACCAATGAAAATGGCAGCTCATCCCGCAACAAAACAAGCCCCTACACAGCTCCATGTACAGTGCATTTTATGAAGTAACAGATGCGGCAAAAACACTGTGCAAAACTAATTTTACAGTTGTCTTGAGGCAAACAAAAAAAAAAATCCATAATTCTGGAATAATAAAGTGGAAAAAAATTCTGTGATCCTTAGAGGACCTGTCACCTGGATAAGGGTATGAATTTGCTTAAAAAACATTGACCTGGGGGGGCGTGGCCTGCCATGATAGAGGACAGACACTGCTAGTGAGAGCTCCAGCCGGGCCGTTCAAAACCAAGGTGCCTACATCTCATTATGGGTCCTAAACGCCAGAAAAGACACCTAAGAAGGTCTATGAATGCCTCAGGAGCAGAGATCTCTATCTCCAACTTCTTTTCCCCTCTTGAGGATCTGCAGTCAGCCTCAGGAGCAATCTCCCCAGAATGGGTGCTATCTTACCCAGGCCGCAGCATGAATCCTGGCAGTTGGAGCACAGAACCTGCAGGTCTCACAGCCTCTCTCCAAAAGAGTAGGCAGAAGAGGCAGAAGGACTGCAGCAGACAGGCAGATACCTCTCCTGAGCCCCCTGACACTACTGGCATACAGCAGAGAGGAGACTGTGTACTGAGTGCAGGAAGCTCTCCACAGGAACAGACACCATTACAGCAGCACGAGGTACAAGACAGGCAGGGCTGTCTACAACTTCATCCTCTGATAGGGAAAAGAGTTTTGCCTGAGAAAAGAAAAGCGGGGGGATGATGGGGAACTGGGAGCAGTGTTGCAGCCCAAGAGAGCCCTTGTTTTACGGAGACAATCAGAAAAGGCGACATAAAAAAGGGCTACTTTAATCCCCTCCCCCTGCCTGTGAAACTCCCTAAGCCCTTTTTAACCAAGCCTCTCCCAGCTTTTTCCCATTTGGGGATCTGTTTTTGGGCCCTTTTTGTTAGGTCTGTTGCCCACCCCAAAATTTTCTTGTCTTTTACAACTATCAGAGGGGGTTAAACCCCCTCTAAAACTGCGAGGGCCGAAAACTTTTGGCTAAAAACCGGGTTTCCCCCAGCCTGAATCTGCCTCACCCCAAAGGGGATAACCCTGTGATAAGTTTATTCCTAATTAAAAAGGGAAAATTTTTAAAAATCTGATTCACCTAAATACCCGGACAAAGCTTTGCTCGCTTTTAAATAAAAATTCCCCCTGAATTGCAGGCGCTGTCTTCTTGTTCCCAACAAAAAAGTGTCTGTAAAGCAGGGCCCCAATGACTTAAAAAGTGCCTGGAAGCGGGGTTTTCAAAAGGGGGTTAAGTCTGATGTCTCAGCCTTGAGGTTTAAAAGTCCACAACCTTGAATCATTCCGCCCGCCCCGGGGCAGCTTTACCATCAATGACCTGAAAATCTTTATTGCAATCCAACAAGCTTACTGATCACTTAGATGATTTAGAAAATGCAATAGAAGGAAAAAATGAAAGATTTGAGAGGACTAAAAAGAAACCAGTAAAAGGACAAAAAGGGAATTTTGGACAATCGCAAACAAAGTTGTAAAAAATTCAAATATTTGGGAAAAAACTGAGGTTTTACATATCGAAATGTTTGGGGCCCAACCGAGCGCTGCCCCCTAAAAAGGTCAAAAACCAGCCAGCCCCATGTGATGTGATTTGCCCGTATTTCACTTTTTCTCGGTAAAGAAAAAATTTTTGAAAAAGGTTTCAAACCCATCCCTGGTATCTTTTTTTAAAGGGAAATCTCGCTTTTTCCCCTGATCAATCTGGGAGGGGGAATTTTACGAAAAAGGGCCACAACAGACCACTGCTATCGGTCTTACAGGAAAACCAAAATTACATCCCGTTGGGGTTCCCCATTTGAAAGTTTGGGGGGGGAACATTTCCTTCAAAATCACCCAAAGGGGGGATTACCAAATTTCCTTTCGTTTTAAAAAGCTACCCAGTAAACCTTGCCAAAATGGGCACTTTTATCGAGCAACCTCTAAACCAACAGTGTAGAAAAGCACTACTTCCCCAAGAGGATCATCGATCTCTGCTACCCCAAAAGAAAAAAGGGGCCCCAATAGACGCCTCAAGACTGAAAACCGGGGCTTAAAAAGAGTGGATGTCGCAGTTAAAAGGGATTCCCTTTTTTACTAATACCCCCGTGAGGTTGTCTTAATAAAAATTTTTTAAATATTGTTTTTTTCCTAGGTGTCATAAAAACATAACAAATTAAAAGGACCCCTAAAAATTTATATCTTACTGTTGTTTTCACTTTGTAGGTCGTCATCACTTGGATAACAGTTATAGATTGAATTATTTGGGCCCTATGGAGTTTGAAGCCCTTTCTCCCCCCCTTTTTAACTGAAGTTTGAAATTTTTTTTGGTTTTACGGAATTTCCTTATATAAACCAAAATTCAAACAAAATTTTTTTTTTTTTTTCCCCCAGGTAGAAATTTCCCCCCCCCAGGAATATGTCGAGCATTTTCTTTCTCGCTTTGTCAAAATATGAAATTTCTGCCGGTTTTCTAAATTTTTCTTTGCCCCTTACAATTTTTCTGTTAGGCTTTTCTTTTGAGTTAAAATTTAGCTATGTTTCTATATGTTGTTTAAATTTTTGTTTCTGTTTGTGCGGAAAATCCCGGGGGCTTTGGTGGTGAAAACCCCACATTTAACACTTTTTTTTTTCAATGATTTGCCTTAAAAAATAGTATCCTTAAAGTTAAGGGGTTCAACGTCCCCGGGGAAAAGATCCCCCAAAAACTTTAAAAATATGCATAAGCAGAAGGTTCACTTTTTATGTGTTCAGGAAACCCCCCTTATTTTGGGGATCTCTCATCTTTCAAAAATAGATACTTCCCTACGTGGTTTTTCGAACAGTTTAAACCCCACTCAAAAAAACAGAAAGGGAGTGGTATATTCATACATAAAAATCCTTTTCCCATGCAAAATACTAAGGTTTTAAAACGGACAAACAAAAAGTATGTCTTTGCCGTTGTGAAATTTGAGAACAGCTTTTATTTTCTATTGCAAAATTTTCACTCGCCGGGGCCCCTTTTTTAGGTACAAATGTCCAACTGCTCGTTAAAAACTTAATTTCTTTAAACGCCAATTTTAAAATGGGCAACCCCAGTGCATTTAGGCATGTGACATGGTCAAGACAATCTCCCGCAGTTCAAACCCAGCATCAGAAAGGGGAAGAAAGGTGATTTGAGTGCCTTTGGGAAAGTGGCATTGGGTTTTTGGGGCCAGAAGGGCTTCTGAGTTTTTTCAGAAACTGCTGATCTTTCCCGGGATTTTTCCGCACAAAAATTCCTAGGGGGTTTTCAGAAAAATGGCCGAAAAAAAAAAAAACATCCCCGTGAGCCGGGGTCCTGTGGGGACGGAAAAAGGGCCCTTGTTGATTTCCAGAGGTCAAAGGAGGAATTTGGGGGGGACTGGTTCAAACTGATAGAAAGGCCCAAAAGGGGACTCAAAAGCCACCCGTTACAACCAAGGGGGAGGCAGAAAAAAATCCGAACGCACAGTCCCGGCCAAAATTTTTAGGCAGATGGGGTAAAGAAGGGAGAAGACCCCCCACCGGGTTTTCCCCTCCTTTCAGTAAGAACAGGAAAACCGGGGGGCTCCAATTTTTTCCCAAGTCATCGAAAATTGGGGCAGTAGAAGATTGGAAAAAAAGTTTTTTCCTGGTCTGATTTTAAATACGGGGGTTTTTGGGTGCAATTTGGAAAGGGGTTGGGGGCGGAAATTTGGAAACAAACAACATGAATGCATGGATTTCCTCCTTTGTATCAACGGTTAGGCTGGTGGTGGTGGGGGGTCATGGTGTAGGGGAAAATTTTCTTGGCACTCTTTGGGCCACTTGGTACCAATTGAGCATCCCTTGCAAAACCTTGTGGATCCATGCCATGAAAAATTATGAGGTTTTTGAAAGGGAAAGGGGGGGCCCAAACCCGTTACTTGGGATGGTGTACCTAAAAAAGGGGGCCGGTTTAGGTTAAAATGCTCCAAACCAAGGGGACTCACTTTTTTTTGTAAATGTGGTTTAATTAAATATTTTGACAAGGGGAAAAAAATATTGGTTTT